>JAQHUG010000136.1:4367446-4389791 GCA_028555095.1 Dicrostonyx torquatus
TATTCAAACATATTGTATCTGTTTAGAGGTTTTCTCGATCTGGACTTGCCTCTTTGTGTTTCGCAGCATCCTCTCACTGTGTGAGCTAAACCTTAAACTGCTACCCTGTGGCTCAGCTTAGCACACGGGGCCCTGGCCGCTGGCTCCATCCCCTTCAGTTCCCGTGGTAGGTGGTTTTATCTAGTCTCCTGCCACTGACTAGAACTCCATCTGCTGCTCATAAACACCCATTCAAGTGCTCAGGGCCTGTTAAAAGAGCCATGCCTCAGCCAGGCGGTGGTGGCTCAAGCCTTTAATATCAGTACTTGAGAGGCAGAAATAGGCGGATCTCTGTGAGTTCAGGGCCAGCCCGGTCTACAAAGCGAGTTCCAGAACAGGCTCCAAAGCTACAGAGAAATCCTGTCTAGCACCCAGAGACCCTGTCGCCTGAAAGCTTTCTCAGGCCTTATGTGAATTTATGTGACGGATGTAGGACACCAAATATAAGTTCAGCCTAGCTTAAGCTTGTCTCAATTAGCTCTTCTAACCTAAATGAACCCGTTTATATCAATCTATGTTCTATCACACGGCGTTACCTTTCTTCCATCTTGCACCCTTTGTTTCCTAGGAGTCTGGCTGGCAACTCCACCTTTCTTCTTTGTCCCTGAAAGTCCCGCCTAACCTCTTCCTGTTCAGCCATTGGCCAGTCAGCTCCTTATTAAACCAATCAGAAGGCACCTTAGCAAAGACAGATCTTCACAATGTAAGCAAATATTCAGCAACAGGAAGTCTGCTGCCTGCTCCTGTGGAGAAGGCATTTTAGTTTTGTAGCTATTGCAGCTTCTTCCTGTGTATGTCGTTGGCAGGGCTATGCAGTTTTAAAACTTTAGTCTTTCTCGAGATTCCAAAGCACCTGGTATATTTTAAAGATAGAAACAGCAAAGCAACACATCTTGTAAATATCTTTCTGTTAAAGATTATATGAAATGTTTTGGAGTAGTCAGGTGCCTCTTATCCATTTTGTGTCTGTGCCCTGGTCATCAGAGGAGGGAAACGCAGTGTGCCCAGGCAGGGTGCTCTTCTTACTGAGGGACAAGGTCTCATTTTATTTTATTTTGCTGTGTAGTGTATTTGCATTTTTCTCTTGCTTTGATAACATACCGTGGCCAGAAGTGACTTACAGATGGAAGGGTTTGTTTGGGTTTATGGTTCCAGGGAGAGTCCATAACGGTAGAGGAGGCATGGCAGCAGACAGCCAGTGCTGGACACTGAGAGAAGTCTCCAACAGAAAACATGAAGGAAGCAGAGAGAGGGAACTGGAAGTGGGGTAGGGCTACAAACTCTCAAAGCCCACCCACAGTGATGTACTTCCTCTGGCAAGCTTGTGCCTATTAAAGGTTCCAAAACTGTCCCAAACAGCGCCACCTATTGGGGACCAAGTGTCCAAATAAATATGTGAGCCTATGGGGGCGTTATTTTTCATTTAAAGCACTACACATGTGTTCTGGGTTTTTGTTGTTGTTACGTTTTGTTTGAGACAGGGTTGACGGCTTAGAACTCACTCATATATGCCACTTCGCAGAAGTCCACCTTCCTCTCCTTCTGAGTGTTGCGATTACAGGGCTGTGTTGACATGCCTGACCAATTTTATCTAGTTTTGTTTCCCTGTAAATATTATGCATGTACTGGACAAGTATGTCCTAATTGTATAATATCTAGTCTACAGACACTAAAGATATTGTCAGTGGTAGGACACAAGTCAAGCTAGAAAAATTAATGTTTGGCACATAAAAAACTAAGATAGGGCCAGGTGTGGTGGCGCACGCCTCTAATCATGGCACTCAAGAGGTAGAGGTAGATGGATCTCTGTGAATTCGAGGCCATATTGTTAGTTCTAGGATAGCCAGAGTGACACAGTGAGACACTGTCTCCAAGAACAAACCAGCAAATAAAAACAAAATTAAAACAACACAAACTAATGCAACCCCACAGGTCTTGTTCCATGTAGATGAGAGATTTTAAAGACTATAATTTGACTCATTTGCACTAGAGATTGAATTCAGGGCCTGGTGTGCATTAGGCAAGTGAAGACAGAATTTGAAACTAGCAAAGCAGCTGGGCAGTAGTGGCGCACGCCTTTAATCCCAGCACTCGGGAGGCAGAGGCAGGCAGATCTTTGTGAGTTCGAGACCAGCCTGGTCTACAAGAGCTAGTTCCAGCGCAGGCTCCAAAGCCACAGAGAAAACCTGTCTCAAAAAACAAAAACAAAAACAAAAACAAAAAAACAAACAAAAAAAGAAACTAGCAAAGCATAGTAGAAACCATAATGAAAATGCTCAGGGGGCTGGAGAAATGTCTCAGTGGTTAAGTACACTGGCTGCTCTTACAAAGGACCCAGGTTCAATTCCCAGCAAGCACTTGGTGGCTCACAATCATCTGTAATTGCAGTTCAAGGAAATCTGATGGCCCCTTCTGCTCACTAAGAGTACCAGGCATAGACACATGCAAAGCCATGCAGGCAGAACATCCATACACATATAAAATAAAATAAAATAAAAATAAAGAGCTGGTCAGCGCTGCACAGCTTTAATCCCAGCACTTGGGAGGCAGAGGTAGGTGGATCTCTGTGAGTTCCTGGCCAGCCTGGTCTACAGAGGAGCTAGTTTCAGGACAGCCAGAGGCTACACAAAGAAACCCTGTCTTGAAAAACGAAAATAATAATAATAATAGCAAAGAAAGAAAATGCTCAGCTAAAGAGTCCATTTACAGGAGCATTTCTAGAGCTTGTTACTAAAGAAAATTCCCAATAGTTCTAATATGTTGAATACCTCAGAATTTTCAGTGCATAAGACAAGAAAATAATTGATGCCCTTAAAATCCAAAGAGTTGCTGGGCACTTTTGGAGCCTGATCTGCATAGAGAGTTCCAGTGTAGTGAGGGCTCTACAGAGAACCCCTGTCTCAAAAAAATGAGTTAAACAAACAAAAAGTTCATTGAGTACATTGCAGGAGAGCAGCTGGCTGGCCGTAACTGGACCTCCGCTTATCACTTGGGCAAATATTTAAAGGAATTTTAGGATTTAGTACTGTTTAAGACATGTAGAAGTATTTATTTCATACATTGATACAACTTTTCTATTGATCAATTTGACAACAAGTAACCTTAAAAGTCAGCATTTTTATTGCTATACTAAAATTTTGCTCAAAAAGCTTTTCTAAAAAAAGAATTATTTATTTTTATGCAAGTGAAAGTCTTGCTTGCATGTATGTATGTACACCATGTTTATGCTTGGTGCCCTTGGAGGTAGGAAGAAGGCATCAGATCTCTGGGATCTGAGTTTTGAATGGTTCTGAGCTGCCATGTGGCTATTGGGAATTGAACCCTGGTCCTTTGGAGGAGCAACTGTCTCCCAGCCCCTAGAAAGCTTTCTTAGTAACCTAAGAAATAATTTCATTTATATGGGTGACAAAGAGTTATATATAACGACGCTAAAAACTTAGCTTTATGCTTTATTCCCAGCACTTGGAGGCAGAAGCAGGAGGATCTCTGTGAGTTTGAGGCCAGCCTGGTCTACAGAGTGAGTTCCAGGACAGGCTCCAAAGCTACACAGAGAAACCCTGTCTTGAAACACCCCTCCCCGCTCAAAAAATATTAGATACAACTGGGTGTGGTTGCTTACGCCTTTAATTCTAGCATTCAGGATGCAGAGGACAGGAGATCTCTGAGTCTGAGGATCTACCCAGAGAGATCCAGGACAGCCAGGAATACATAGGGAAATCCTGTCTCAAATAACCAAAAGCTAAAAAACAAAGAACAAACAAAATATTAGATTTTTAAACCAATGTTAGTGGAGAAATTGAGGTAGAAATAATTCCACAGTGTTAACAGAATTGGTTTTTAGTGTCTCGTTCTTCTAAGTTCTTCAGTGTTGGGCTAGATGTACATTCAGAACTGAAAGAAAATCACAGTTCATCGTGTCCTAGTAGACAGGCCTGGATGTCTAGCCCAGATCCTGAGTGTCGCTTGGCATTGCTCGCTGACTGCCAAACCCATTGTGATTTCTTCAATATCCAGAATTATCTCTTCCTGGAAGTGATTTAGAAACTAGTTCATGTAACACTTAATCCCTGTGTACACAGCAGGGGAGCAATTCACTAATTACACAGGTTTTGGACTTTCCAAGAACACGTAGAGAATTCAGATGCCTGGGCAGCCATGACGCTTCCTTAGTACTACAATCAAACTGAAACACTTTTGGGGACTAGAGAGATGGCTCAGCGGTTAAGAGGACTGACTGACTGACTTTCTGGGTACAATTGCCGACACCCACATGGTGATTCACAGCCATCTGTAATTCCAGTTCTAGAGAATCTGGCAACTTCCTCTGTGTGCACTACACATACGTGGTACACAGTCTCAGACAGGTGGGCAAAACATCTATACACATTACATTTTTGGTTTTGTTTTTGTTTTTTCAGATAGACTTTCTCTGTGTAGCCCTGAGTGTGCTGGAACGTGCTCTGTAGACCAGGCTGGCCTCGAACTCACAGAGATCTGCCTGCCTCTGCCTCTGCCTCTGCCTCGAGTACTGGGATTAAAGGTGTATGCCAACACTTCCATGACCTAAGTTTTTTTCTTAGGAAACTTTTACTTTAACCCAGAAGCAAAGCATGACACCACCTACTGATTCTCTAGTATTCCATGAGCAGTTTATCCAGTCCTTTCTGGGCTCCAGTTTATCCAGTCGAGCCTTCAGGTAGGAGCTCAGAGAAGAGCAAAGTCATCCGGCTCAGTTACCTGGTACCTGGCTCCAAGGGAGCCCATGGGAATCACATGCAGCGTTTCTTAGTTCTCTGTCACCTTGGTGGCCATGGTGGCCTCAATATCTAAAGCTAAGCCTCCTCCACATTTCAAAGGTGTGTGAATTTGTCTCGCCGTGACTCCAGTGTTGGGGAAAGTTGTATTTGTATGTGTTGCCTGTCCTCAGGTCAATGACAGGTAGCAGATCAAAATTGTGTATTTCAACTAAAGTCTCAGAGACAATGGCTATGGGCAAGCACTTCAAGCCTTTTGGTATAAATCCTCACAAATATAGATTCGTTATTAATCTCTACTCTTTCTTTTTGCTTTTATTGTTTGTTTGAGACAGTGTCTCATGGTATAGCTCTGGCTGTCCAGGAACTCAAAAGAGCTCCCCTGTTTCTGCCTCCTCAGCACTGGGATTATAGGCTTGTGCCCACCACACCCTGGCTCAGTTTCTGCTTTGTCTTGTTCTTAACCATTCAGAGAAGCTTTCGATGTTAGCAGGAGAATGTATGTCAAGCAGTCGCTGCATGTCAGCTTGTCACACTTGTCACAGTGAGACCCAAGAGCTTCCAGCCGAAGGGCTGGGAAGCAGGGATTTATGAAAGGGACGTCTATGCTTTGAATATCCATGCTACTGTCATTTGACCCCGCCCTTCTCACATGTTGGTAATGACATGTAGAAGTTGCTTGAGATCGTCGGCTGCCTTGAACCACTTCCATCCAGACTGCACACTGATCAGGTCTCTCCCTCCCTCATTCAGACTGGTTGAGAAGACCCAACGTCCAAGAGGAAACTGTAGGGAAGACCCTACCTCCCCTCCCCCGTGCCTCATTCCTTCTTTCCATTCCAGACTGAGAGCTCCAGGAATCTAGGCACACCCTCCTACCTGGCGGTACACGGTGTTCTGAGGCGTGTCCCGGCAGATGGGATACACTCATTTTAATCACGTGTAGGATTCTGCTGTGTGACCAGTCATTTTCTTGATGTAACGTATTTGGCTTTGCTGCTGTCGCTGAACCTTACATGGCTCTGGGTTGTTCCCTTTTATTCTGTGAATTCTCCCTAAACTCCCCTGAGATCTGGGCCGAGAGCGCTAAGATGGGGCCAGCTTCCATCACACCTGCTTGCCTTGAGTTCCTGGAACTGGGAGAATTGCTTAACTTCCCTGTATCTTGGTTTACTCATCTTGGATCCCAACAGACCCTGAGCCCTTGTTTTCAGCCCCCTGCATGGTAAATGGCCCTTTCCTTCCAGCATTTACTGCTCTGATTAGAGGTTTGTGGAAATTCTTGGTAGATAATGTATCTTTTTTTCCTTCTTCCTATCAGCTTCTAGAATTCTCCAGTGCTTCCAGATGTCTCTGCATATGGCATGTCTTTTAGAAGTTTTTTTCTGCTTAGTATTTAGTGTACATGAGGCTGTTTCTTTGGTTATGAAAAACCATGTCATTATGTTGCTTCTTTTTCTTTTTTTATTTTCTCTGTTTTGGGTTTTTCTTGTTTTGGTTTTTGAGGCAGAATCTCATGTAGCCTAGGCTGTCCTTGAAAACCTGAACCTTCTGCCTCTACCTCCGAAGTTCTAGGATTACAGGCTGTACCACCATAGCTGGATATATATTATTTTTTAAACATTTTTCTTTGTCATGTGCTCCCTTTGTTTGAAACTTTTGTTAGACACTTTTTGAAACTCTCAAAAATATTTCCAAATATCTATTTTTCCTTCCCTCTCTTTCTCTCGATTCTGTCCCTCTCTTATTTTTTTCATTATGTAGCCTAGGTTAGCCTTTAATTATTTTTTTCCGGATTTTTGCTTGTTTGTTTTTCAAGACAGGGTTTCTCTGTGTAACTCTGGCTGTCCTGGAACTTGTTCTATAGACCAGGCTGGCCTTGAACTCACTGAGATCCACCTGCCTCTGCCTCCAAAGACGAGCACCACTACCACCCAGATAGCCTTTAATTCTTGATTGTCCTACTTCTGCTTCCCAAATATTGGAACCACTGGCAGGGTCCTCCATAACTAAGTATATCTATTTCTTCTACTGACTTTTGCATTTCTTCTGTCATACTTAAAACTTTCTAGCAGTTTCTACAGGGCTCTGTATGAAGTAACTCCCAGTCTAGCATGACATGACGATGCAGATTGGGCCAGAGACCATGACCTTCTGCCCCAGCTATGGCGCCACACCCCAGCTGACGTGATAAATCCCACCCAAGCATAGTGTCTTGGTTGGTTGATGATGTGAAATAATGACTCAGCGGATTCTTCATATTTCCTGTGTAATAGACTTTGATCATTACAGGCCCAAGAGAGTTCTTGTCTTAGTTTCACTAAGGAGAACTCAAGAGCCTCAGATAAATGAGCTAGCCTCTCCAAAGTCACATAGTAAGAAGATGTAGAATCCTAGTCCATAGAGAATTAGGGGTCCAGGACTGAAGGGCAGGTAGAGAGAGAAGCAGGGTGGAGCAGTGGGACCCCTCAGACGAAGGGCGGCGGGGAGTGGAGCTATGAGGAAGTGGGAGGAGCTTCAGACCGGAATGGAGGTCTGTAACAACAGGACTCCTTAGAGAAAGCTGGGGAAAGGAAATGGCTCTAGAGGGTGAAAGACAACGACTGCCAAGAGGACAAGGGAAGATGGTCTAGGGAAAGGGCTGGACTGTGGAAATTTGCCTCCTCCGTGGAAAGCTCTAGAGTGGAAAGTCCACAGAGCAATTTTAGAATTCCAACGTTGTGCACCAGTCGAAAATGCCCTTCGGCAACCTTTGTAGGAAGTCGCCCATCTGGAAGCATTGACCTGACCGGAAGCAGGTCCGTCCCAACAGCTTCTGCACCCACACCTGGGTCAAAACAAAGACCCTGGCTATATTAGAAGGTCAGCTGCGTGGCGGACACCTGAGATGTTGCTGTAGTCTGTCTCATGCCTGGCAGAAGCTGTCCAGCCCTGAGATCCTTCGCATTGACTTTGGCTTCCCAGCTCCTCCTCCACCTTGGGAGCTGGGAGCTCATGTGTCCCTCAGGCCCCAGTCCTTTTTCTGGTTAAGCTCCCAGGCATGGGTACCTTCTTGGGTACTGCCACCTCATGGAAGGCACTGTCCTGTCATCTGGGCCGGGACCATCCCTCTGTGTCCCTGATCCCTATTTCCCTCCATGGCAGAGAAGCCTTCAGCTGTGCCTCAGAATCAAGCGGACCCGGAAGGTGGGGGATGTGACAAGATGTGCCTCGGCCCCGAGAGCTGGAGGCTCAGATCATCTAGAATGATTTCAGTGTGTCCTGGGGGGGAGGAAGTTCCTTCAGCAAATAGCACAGATCTTAGCAATAATTTGTTTTTCTCATCCATCGGCCCCCAGCCCCCATTGACCTGTGCCTCCAGGAGACATCGTGGCTTCCTGTCAGGCTGGTCAGTGTTGGGGAACCAAAATCAACTGGATGGCCTTGTCTTCATTGAAAAAAGAAACCTGTTCAGAGAGTGTCTATCAGCAACACGCAGTAGGGCCATAGCTATGATGACTTCTTCCTATCGTGAAAAAAATCTCCAGGGCTTTCTCCTAGGACACTGCAAACCCATCCAGTTCCTTGACCTGGCTTCTCAAAGTTGTGTTTTTATTAGGATACACCAGTCTCAGGACCCATTTTTGTTCCATTTACTTATTTATTTTATTTTTTGTTTGTTTCTGATATTTTCCTTTTATAATTTTTTATTCATTTTACATATTAACCACAGTTCCTCCTCCCTCTCCCCCTGCTGCCTCCCTAACCCACTCTGCCCACCCCCACCCCTATCCACTCCTCAGAAAGGGTAAGACCTCCCATGGGGAGTCAACAAGCCTGGCACGCTAAGTTGAGGCAGGACCAAGCCCCTCCCTACCTGCACAAGGAATCCTAGGTATCCTGCCTTAGGGAATGGTATCCAAAAAGCCAGCTCATGCCCCAGGGATAGATCCTGTTCCCACCACCAGGGGCCCCTCAAACAGACCAAACCACACAACTGTTGCCCACGTGGCCTAGTTGAGGCCTATGCAGGCTCTGCAGCTGTCGATCAAGAGTTCTGAGTTCCCATGAACTTGGTTCAGCTGTCTCTGTAGATTTCCCTGTCACGATCTGGACCCCCCCCCACTTGCTCATAAAATCGCTCCTCCCTCTCTTCAGCTGGACTCCAGGAGCTCAGTCCAGTGCGTGGCTGTGGATCTTCCATCAGTCACTAGATGAAGGTTCTATGATGTCAATTAGGGTAGTTATCAATCTGACTACAAGGGAAGGTCAGTTCAGGCACACTCTCCGCCATGGCTAGGAGTCTTGGCTGGGGTCATCCCTGTGGATTGCTGGGAGTTTCCCTAGCACCAGGTTTCTCCCTAACTCCCTAATGGCTCCCTCTATGAAGATATCAAGATATCTCTTTCACTGCTCTCCCACTCGGTCCCTCCCCCAAGTCGACCATTCCATTCCCTCATGTTCTTATCCCCATCCCCTTCCCTCTACCGCTCCACTGCCCCAAGTTTACCCAGGAGAGCTCATCTATTTCCCTTTCCCAGGGTGATCCATGAGTCCCTCCTAGAGTCTTCCTTGTTACCTCCCTTCTCTGGAGCTGTGAGTTGTGGCCTGGTTATCCTTGCTTTAAGTATAATATCCACTTATGACTGAGTACACACCACGTTTGTCTTTCTGAGTCTGGGTTACATTTTGACCTCCTCTGGTGAGTGACTTAATATTCAAATCGTGTAGCCTTCTCAGTTGATGTTTGGATTTGCTTGACACCAGGAAGGATTGACTGGCCTTATTGATTTTAGAGTGATGTCATGACCTTTCTTTTAAACATTTTTTAAAAATTACATAGTTTTTAAACTTTATTTTAAAAATTAAAATTTTGGCTGGGTATAGTGGTGTACACCTTTAATCCTAGTACTGAAAATCAGAGGTGGGCATATCTGTGAGTTCCAGGCTAACTTTGTCTTTACAGCACATTCTAGGACAACCAGAGCTACAAAGAGAGATTCTGTCTTAATACCTGCCCACCCATAAGGCAAAAATTAAAAAAAATTATCCAGGCAGTGGTGGCACATACCTTTAATCCCAGCACTCAGGAGACAGGGGCAGGCAGATATCTGAGTTTGAGGTCAGCCTGGTCTATAGAGTGAGTTCCAGGGCTAAACAGAGAAACCCTGTCTTGAAAAACCAACCAAACAAACAAAACTTTAAAAATTACATTTATTTGCTTTCTCTCTCTCTGTGTATGCATGTACCCCTGTGGGCATGTGGAGGTCAGATGCTGTGTGTGTGTGTGTGCATGCTTGTACCACTGTGCACAAGCGACGGTCAGAGGACAGCTTGCAGGAGTCACTTCTCTCTGGAGGTTGAATTCCAATCATTGTCAACCTTGTTGCAAGCACCCATCCCACCGGCCCCATCATAGCCTTCCTGGGCCTATTGCTGGCACACTCCACTTGACGTGAATCTCTGGGAAGACAACCCGTTCTCCCAGGAAGATTGTCATCTGAGGGTGGCCAGAACTCTTTTGGGGACAAAGATGAATCTCTCCTCCACTCTTCACACCCGTCCATCAGCAGTCTCTGGAGTTTTCTTTGGGGCTTTCTCTGCAGTCTGATGCAGTAGAGAAGCATTGGGGTGGTTCTAGAGAAGCATGAGACCCAAGTGCTCCTGTGCCTAGGTCCTGAGCTCTCCTCCGCCTTGGTCTGTGGTGATGTTCTGGGTTCCATGAGAGTAGGCTGGGTAATCTTTATGTTTACTCTACTTCGATTTATATTCAGATTTTAAAAGATTCAATTAATAAATTAGGTTAATGTGTGGAAGCAAAATCTTCTGGGAATTTGTTTTTGGTCTCTTCCCCATTTCCTTCCTTTCTTTTTCTTCGAGACAAGGTTTTTCTGTGTAGCCCTGATGTCCTGGAACTTGCTACGTAGGCCAGGCTAGCCTTGAACTCAGAGATCTACCTGACTGTGCCTCCTGAGTGTTGGAATTAAAGGCATGTGCCACCCTCACTGCCCAGCTTCTTTCCCATTTTCTAGATGTTTTGTAGGCTATTTGTTTAGCTTTATTTACTTAATGTGTCTTAATGTGTTGCCTGCCTGTATGTATGTGTATCATGTCCATGCAGTGCCCACAGAGGCCAGAAGAGGGCAGCAAGTGCCCTGGAGCGCCTCCATATGGAGGCCGAGAACTGAACCTGGGTCCTTTATGAGAGCCGTCAGTGCTCTTGACAGCTGAGCCATCTCGCCAGTTACTGTATTTGCTTTTTAAATGCAATTGCAAATGCATGCAGAGGAGGGAACCCCAGGAACGCCACTGTTGTGGTTTTATCTTCCATTTTTACCTCAATCCTTCACCTCTAGGCTGGTTTCTGAGCATTTTGCATCTTTGTGGATATTTGTTTGTCAGCCTTGGTCGCAATGAAGGTGTTTTGTCTTTCTTTACCCTGAGTTCTTATGGTAGCTCTTTTCAGAACCAACCACTGCTCGCAACGAACTGCTCTTTGAAGAGAACTTTCTAGTCTTGTGAATAAGCTGCCCGGAAACCGAGCCCTCAGGTCCCAGGTGACACCCCAGCTGACATTACCAGCCTCCCCACCAAACCCGGCTAAACTGCGGACTCCTGAGTATATCTGTGGCTATTGCTTTAAGCCCACTGTGGCTGGGAAAAAGCATTACTCAATAATGTTTTGCTTTGGTTTTTTTGAGACAGGGTCTTGCTAACAACCCTGGCTGGTCTGGAGTTTACTATCTAGAACAAACTGGCCTTGAATTTATGATAGGCCTGCTTCTGCTTCGGAGTGCTGGATGCCGGCAGTTCACTGGGATTGTTCTTCCCGGCACTCCTGGGCCCTCAGCCGGGCATGCCTACCAACTGAGTGGGATCAGCTGCTGTCCACCAGGCTGGATGTGCCGCCTTTTCTGGAGCCTGTTGTCTGATAGCCGAAGGAGGTCTATCCTGCCCTGATTTTAAGTTGCGATATTTACCACTGCCCTGCACGCGGCTAGACTCTGTGTAAAAAGAATCCCCAGGAGCCCTGAGGTGTTTTACAGACATGACCTGCCAGACAGGACCCTAAGATCTTCAACAATGGGCTATATATTTTGAGGGCCTGTGAAATCAAACTTGCAGGGGTCTTAACAAAGCATTTTCTATGGACACGCATTCGGGACATTTACCCGTCAATAAGCCGGATTTCATATTTTCTGTGACGTCTGATCGGAAGGCAGAGAAAACAGAGCAAGCCACGGTTCCTTTCGTGTACCATGTTTGATTGGAAAGGGCGTGCTCCGCTCAGGTCCCTCTCTCGTTATGGAAACCTGTTGCCCTAAGGATAGGATACTGCCTGGATCCCTCCTGAGCAGACTCCCTGCTTCATTGCTGTCTTCTGCTTTCCATAGGCGAAAGTTTTGTTAACCTTTCTACCATGTTATGAGCAGGACCCCCTTCTTCCTCTTTCTAATCCCACAGCCACCTTTCAAAGTCCCCCAGGAGCCCTTTTACAAGTCAGTATCCTCTTGGCCTCAGTTGACCATCAGTGCGCAAACTAACGTCATGCATATACATTTATGTATATAACATATGCACACATACATACATATGTCCCAAGAGTCAGTGTCATATATAGCATGTATATACCCATATCTAACAGGTTTTTGTTTCAGAATACCCCGCTTTCAGAATCTGTTTGCCTCTCTTGCTATGCTACAAATTGAGCCCAGCATTTAGCAGCTTGACACAGCCATTTTATCGTTACTTAGGACGTCACAGAAGAACTCAGGAAGGGATGGGTGGGCCGACGTGAACCCGTGATCACAGGTGCTTGTTGATGCATCAGTTCAAGCTGCAGTCAGCTGAAAGCTCAACAAGGCTAGGGTGTGAATTCCAGGCCAGCCTGGGCTTCAAAGCAAGACCTTATCTCAATCGCTGAGCAACCAACAGCTCCTGTGGCTTTTTTTTTTTTCAAGGCTTGTGACCCTGAGAAACAATATCTCTTTTTTCTTCCTCTTTGCTGGTTTTTGGTCTGGGTATGCCCTGCAGATGGGACCCAGGTCCTTGTGCCAGTTGCTGCTCAGCCTGGACCATGCTAGAGAGATTCCATCAGAGTCAGGAAGGGTCTGTATGTGGGGAGACAAAGTGCGGGGAAAGGAGGGAAGGTAAGCTTGGGCCCCAGACATGGCTGTGGACATCAAGGGAAAGAGTCACCTTGAGGCCAATGGTTCTGTGTGCTGCAGGTGGCGAGGGATCTGGTGGCTGAGGCAGAAGAAGCTGCACTGCCAGTGTTTCTGAGCTTTGGTGATGGGGAGCCACACATGTGTGTGGCTGGGCTTGCCTCCTGGACTTCATAGAAGTGGGGATGTACAGGGACTCAAGGCACTGGGTGTGGCTCCTCCCTCCCCAACATGAATATCCAGTAGCCATTACCCCACCAACACAAGGGAGTAGACACAGGAGGGCAGAGACTGAAGAGGCCAGGAAGGTGTCACTGACAGGCCACAGTTTGACTGATGGTTCCAGGCTCTTTGTCTTCCAGGCTAAAGATGCATGGTGTGTGTCTAACTGTGACACAGGCTTGCTTTGTTGGGACTGTCTTGGAAAATCTGTTTTGAAAAATCGTGTTTGAAGGAAAATCGTGTTTGAAGGAAAACACAAAACAAAAGGAGGAGACCTATACAGGCCTCCGGGAGCTCAGGTTTCTGGGATTGGTCACAAGAGATGTCCTTCAGCACATCTGTGACAGGTCACTGATTCACAGTCAATGCTGTGTGATGGAGGGCAGGGAAGAAGGCGGGAAAGCAGGAAGGGATGAAGAAAAAGTGTGTCTGTACAACAGAGACACAGTCCAGCCTGCGCAAAGGAACGGGGTCTTGGATTAGTCAGGGTTCCCTAGAGCAGTGGGTCTTGACCTTCCTAACGCTGCGGCCCTTTAATACAGTTCCTCATGTTGTGCTGACCCAACCATAAGTTATTCTCATTGCTATTTCATAAGTGTAGTTTAATGCCAACATCTGATATGGAGGGCATCTGATATGCAACCCCTGTGAAGGGGTCGCTTGACCTCCCCTCCGAAGGGGTCACAGCCCATAGGTTGAGAACCACTGTTCTAGGGGAACAGGACACACAGAATAAATACATATACAGACAGGATACTTATTAGAAGGACTTACAGTCTGTGGTCCAGCCAGCCCAACAATGACTGTTAGGAATATTTCCTAGAATGAGCCTCTCTGCTGATGCAAATAATTCCAATCAGACCAAATAAAAGATGCCCATGTTTAAATGCAGTGGTCCCAGATGACACCAGGAAAGCATGGCAAGGAAAAGGGGGGGGGAGACCACGCAAAACCCGGAGACCACGTGTTCTCCGAGGGGCAGCCTAAATAGCCTAAATAGTCCTGACCCTCCCTGGGGAGGGGTCACCGCTTGGTGGGCTTTCCTGGAGGTGAAGTCCGGACCAAGGCAACTCTCAGGGGAGGGGGCTTGAAATGGAGCATCCTGTTCCATTCCAAAGATAGGTACCAGGGGCTGGAATGAGGCCCCTGAATATAATTTTCCAGACTCTTTGTATAAAGGGGTGTTAGGGAGCTGGGGTGATGCTGGCTCTAAGGCCAGAGAAGGAATGGTCTTGTCAGCATGAGTGAGAGCAAGCAGGCAGAGGGCAAGTTTCCTTCTTCCATGTCCTCTTTGTAGGCTGCCAACAGAAGCAGAAGGGGTGGCTCAGATTAAAGGGGGCTCTTCCCACCTCGGAAGATTTGGCTGACAAGTGGATCTACCTACTTCAAATGACTTGATTTTCAAAAAAAACAAAACAAAACAAAAAAGCCCTCACAGGTCTACCCAGCCACTAGGGTTTTAGTTCATCCTGGATGGAGTCAACCTACTAGCCAGCATAGGCCTGTAGATGATGGATGCTACCCAGGAAGTTCACTATGCGTGGGGCTTTCATGGAGGCAAAGGTGTCATGTGTCTGCTTGTCCTGTATGGGACTTCAGGGCCATGCATTTACTCACACACAAGGCTTCTGGCCAGTCCTCAATCTGTACACACAGGCCGTAAGCATTAGCCTGGACTGTCTGTAGGGTAGTGAAGAGATTCGTGCCCGGAAGCGTGTGTAGGGTGTGAGGGGCTTCGTGCCCTGAATGGATGACATGCGGAATGGTGAGACAGTTTCCATATTTGTGCCCCTGCTTGTGTGGACAGAGGCCAGCGCGTGCCCTGAGCCTCTCACGGGTCGGCAAAGAGATCAGCCAAAAGAAAAGCTGCTTTGAGGACAAAGTAAAGTGTGCTGACTTCAGGGATGGACAGAAGGAGGATGAGGACAGAGACATCCAGGCTCCTTCCCCAACACAGACCGTGGGGGACTGCAAGGCCCAGGCAGTGGGGAAGTCTGGGCAAGTGGTTGACGTGGGGAAATCAACCTTTGGTTCTGTGTTTCTTCTAGAAGGCCACAGCACCTGCCCACTAGAGCTTTTGTCTTCATGGTCCTCTTTCCTTGTATATACCTGATATGCATTTTCCTTAAAGCTACGCATGGCTGAGGAGACCCTGGTTCAATCGCCTCAGACGCCAAGAACATTGAGCTTGTCAGATACGAAGGCAGAAGAAATGGCGACCCTGTGGAGGGTAACATAGCCATGTGGGAAAATGTTCCCAGGGTGACGTTGCAATGTGGGACATGTACGGAGGGTGACATTCAGATGTGGAAAGTGGACGGAAGGTGACATAGCGATGCAAAAAGTGTCCATCACCTAAAGACTCCCAAGACTGGTGCTTGGAACGCCACTGCTCCCTACCCATTGTGACAGGAATGTTCTTTCCCTCGTCTTTTCTGTCTCATCCCCCCTCACAAAGACTGACAGGTGAAAGTGATTATCACTGGGTAGTGAGGACAGTCCCCAGGGAGCCTTAGATCAAGGAGAAAGCGTGGAGGTTTTGGGATGGAAGGCCAAGTCTGCTTAGGGGTAAACTGAACTGTGACATTATATTTTACTCTTGGAGTCTCTCAAAGTGTGGCCCCTGCACCAGTGTGTCACCTGGGAGCTTCTCGAAAACGCACAGTCTCAGGCAACAAATCAGAAAATTGTGATTGAACAGGCCTTCAGTGCAGCAGTGTGACTCAATGGTAGAGCATGCCCGGCAACCTGAGGCCTCGGGGTTTTTCTCAACACTGCAAAATGATCTACTAACAATACCAGTGCGGACTACAGGTGACTTCGACATATCCGAAGCTTGAGGACCTGCGTAGGAAGGATTTCTTGAGCCGCTTGTCTTTATTCTCCCTTGCTATTCCTTAGAAGAGCAGTCAAGGCAAACTGTTGGCTTGAAGATCATCAGCCGAGGCCCTGGGAGTCTTCACCAGTAGCCGCTGTTGTAGTCATCCTATGGCTGTGAAGGTCCAGGGTCTGAAACACACATACGAAGTTTGTGTCCTGGAGGCCTGGCCACAGAGGCCTGGGCAGGTTGGTTCTCTGTTTTTCAGTTTTCTGTCAATAATATGGTCTTTGAAAAATGTTGATTTATTGTGTTTGAGTGTTTTGCCTGTAAGTATGCATGTATATACGTATGTATGTATGTATGTGTACCATGTACATCCAGTGGCCAAGGAGGTCAAAAGAGGGCATCATGTTCCCTTAGAACTGGAGTTACAGATGATTGTAGGTTGCCATGTGGGTGCTGGGAACTGAACCCAGGTCGTCTGCAAGAGTAGTCAGTGCTCTTAACCACTGAGCCATGTCCCCAAACCGTGGTTTGCTTTGCTGTCAACGTGGAAGGTAAGCAGCACCCATGCAGCTGATGCACACTAGTGCATGCAGCCAGTCGTCAGAGAGCATGATGGCTGGGCTCATACGGACAAGAGGGCACGTCTGGCTTTCCTCCCTACCTCTCACTCCATCATCATGAAAATCCATCCTCTTTCTCATGGAAGACAAAACTGGAGTATAAGGAGGTCAAGTAACTTTACAAGACCCGCAGCTAAGCAAGGCTTCACTCCAGCCCCCAAGAATGTGACCTCAAAGCAGGGTTTCGCAGTACTCAACGGTTGGATCCCTATGCTAAGAAAGCTTCATTTCAACCTGGAAAAGCTGAACTAGATCTCAGGAATACCTTAGCTGTGGGGTTGGGGTGGGGAGACGACATAGTAATAAATCCTACACGTCCTCAGCCTCTAAAGCAACGCTTCTCAACTTCGACTCCAAAGACCAACGGAAAACAGATATTCACATTAACCTTCACAAGAGTAGCAAGATTACAGTTCCGAAGTAGGAACAAAAATAATTTTATATTTATAAAATTATTTTATAATTTTATAAATTATAAAATACTTATAATTTATAAAATTATAAAATGAGGAACTGTTATGTAAAAGGGTCACAGTGTTAGGAAGGTTGAGAACCACTGGTCTAAACCACCAGTAGCTTCCAGCCTGATGGTGGCTCTGAACACTGTGGAAGGCACAGGCCAGCATTAACATATCTTACAAACAAGGCCATGGGGCTTACAAGGCTGGGGCTTGCCGGCAATTGCCTCTGTCCTGTCTGTGTTCTGCAGGAAAATGAATGAATGAATGAATGAATGAATGAATGGGAGAGCTATCTCGCCCTGCTAGATTTGCTGGCAGACTGAACAGACACACCTGGCTGGGTAGCTTGTAAACCAAATGGCCACTTTCTCCCGACAGTGACCAGCCCAGGGAATGATTTACGATCCGTCAGTTTTCATTTATAAAAATGACAACATTTGAACTGATAATATTGATAGATGTGAAATTCAGTATCTGCAGGATAAAAGCTACTGGCCCCGCTGCGACATTTGGCCGCCTGGCAAAACGTCATCTGGTCGCCCTTCACCCAGTGGAATGCTGACTCCAGCTAGATAAACTAAAGAGCCGTTAAGGTCCACAGGGTCGAGCCTCGGAGTAAAATCCAACCCTAGGTTCTGGGCTGAGGTAGGTCCCAGGAAGGAACACTTTCAAAGAAATATCCTACATTGTGATTCTCAAAGAGCAATGGGAGATGGGGTCAGTCACTTAGGTCACAGGAGACAGATGCATGGGCAGAGAGACTGAGGCCATGACTGCCTCACAGAGCGTCTCTGCGGGTGCCGGTAAGTACAGTGAGGGGACTGGCCCCGCCTTTCATCTGAAAGTTTCAAAGTTCTTGGGGTGAGTCAGTTGTTCCTAATACTTCGTACAAGGCGCTCATGGTCATCCTCCTGTAGGAAGCCTGGAGCACAGGTAAGGCAATGACAAGGCAGGTCACAGAATGACTACACAAGCTGCTGCCCTTGTGACCCAGGGACAGCGAGGGAAGGAGACAGGGTTTGCAAGCAGCAAAGCCCAAAGATCTTCACACTCGGCTCCATGTGGTGCTGAAGCCACATCACCAAGTGGGTACGTGAAAACTCAGATATTGGCTTTTGGGTATGAGGGATGGATCTAGACCCCACTGAGGCTGAGCCACGTTCCTTGCCTCTTTAAACTAGTTTCTCCTCAAAAATTTTGGTTCAGTAGGTGTGTGCTAGGGTAGGAATCAAAAGTCTGTAGTTTAACCATTTCCATGGGCAACTGTGGTGCTCTTCAGAGTCCATGAATAAGAGCCACTGTGAGTGGAGGGACCTCAGGGGACCCTGACTGTCACCAGAAAGGCTCTTCCCTTCCTTCTTACTGTCCCTCAGCTAATCAGGCTCTCCACCTAACGGGGTTGCATGTCCTTTTGAGATGTCTTAGTATGTGTGTGCCCAACAATTAAAAAATTTTTGATATTCTTTTGTATGTATGGATATTTGGCTTGCATGTATGTCTATAAATCACCTGCATGCCAAGCCCTCGAGGAGGCCAGAAGAGGGCATCAAATTCCCTGGAATTGGAGTTATGAGTGTTTGAGCTGCCCTGTGGGTGCTGGGGACTGAACCTGGCCTAGACGAGCAGCCAGTGCTCTTAATCACTGAGCCAAGTCTCCAGCCCTGTGATTTTGGTTAGGGCTGCTGCTTACATGAGAGTGGGTGAAAAGTTCTTTACAGAAGCACAGGCATCTTACCAGTGACCACAACACTGATGAAAAGTGCCCCTCTGCCCCTTAGCTGCCAATAGTTCCTCAGGGAGGGACCGAGCCTCAGAAGGTCCTGCCCCCAGGACAGAATAGAATGCTGATGGGCCCAGTCCTGTGGAGGTGAGACAGAAGGATTTCTGTGAGTCCGAGGCCAGTCAGATTTATAGATTGAGTTCCAGCACAGCCAGGGCTACACAAAGAAACCCTGTCTCAAAGTCTCCCCCACTAAAAAAGATTAATTTTTGTATTTATATTTGTGCACTTGAGTATGTGGTGTGTATGAGCACTCGTGTGAGGCATGTGAGGTGCACGCTCCTAGGCATGTTTGCCAGGGGCAGAGGAGGGTGGCGGCTATCACTCTTATTCCTCTCGGCCTGTTCCTTTGAAACACGTCTTTCTTTGAACCCAGGACTAGAAACCAGCAAACCTCAGTGATCCCATCTCCATCCCTCTCAGAGTTGTTTTCACAGACATTTGAGTGATACCTGTTTAGTTACAAGGACTCTTAACCCCTCTAGCCCCACATTTGTGTATTCTTTCTTTCTTTCTTTCTTTCTTTCTTTCTTTCTTTCTTTCTTTCTTTCTTTCCTTCCTTCCTTCCTTCCTTCCTTCCTTCCTTCCTTCCTTCCTTCCTTTCCTTTCCTTTCCTTTCATTTCATTTCTCAAGACAGGGTCTCAGATAACCCCCGTTGTCTTGGAACTTATTATGTAGACCGGCTGGCCTTGAACCCTTAGAGATTTACCTCCCTCTGCTTCCAAGAGTGCAGGGATTAAAGGTGTGAGCCATCATGTTTTATCCTCATTTGTTTTCTTTGTGATGGGCTTTCTGGACAGGGTGAACTAGCATTTCAAATCAGTTCTAATTTGTTGATGTGTAAATGTGCTGGACCATGCCTTGAGGTCGTTTAAGATGCTGAGGTCATTCTATAGGAAGGACTCTGTCACTCCTTTCAAGATGGCTCTTGTGAAAAATCCAAGCATGCCCTTCCCTTCCTCTGGCTTCCTGCCTTGCCACACCATAATTCGGCCTGCCTTTAGGCCTTCATCAGAGACCAAACCAATGGGTTCAGCTTGGAATTTCAGCTTTCAAAGCATCTACAGAGTTTAGAATTCATGGAGAGAGAAGCTGAGCATCCACAAGTCCTCAACTGGATGTCAGGATTGATACTGAGACCCTGGTCTGAGGCAGCAGCTTTAATTCTTCATCCAGAGGGAAGGACCAAGAGAAAAAGGAAAGACCATCAGCAATTGAGATGAATGTGGTCACAGTCTAAAGAAGCACTGCCCACTGACAGGATGGATATGCCCTTTCCACAAGGCCATCGTTAGTGTTAACAAGACAGAGGAAGCGACTCAAAAGTGGATGGAAGAGGAGAGGGAGGAGGGTGGAAGGGGTGAGGATGGGAGGGAAGAGGAAGGAAGGTGAGAGAGGAGAGGAGGAGGGTGGGAAAGGACAGGAAGGAGGAGGGTGGGAAAGGGGAGAAGGAGGAGGGTGGGAAAGGAGAGGGGGAGGTTGGAAGGGGTGAGGGTGGGAGGGGAGAGAGAGGAGAGTGGGAAGGGAGGGGGGACGGTGGGAAAGGAGAGAGAGGAGGGTAAAAGGGGAGAGGGAGGAGGGTGAAAGGGGAGAGGGATGACGGTGGGAAGGGAGAGGAGGGATGGTGGGAAAGGAGAGGGAGGAGGGTGAAAGGGGAGAGGAAGGAGTGTGGGAAGTGAGAGGGAAGTAGACAAAGTGAGATGCTTGGAACCAGTAGCATTTAAGGGCTGTGAGGAGGAGCCAAAGTGACTCAGTAGTTAAGAGCATTCACTGCTCTTGCAGAGGGCCAGAGTTTGGTTCCCAGCAAACTCTGTGGGTGGACAAGAGTCAGTAGCTTCAGTTCTAGGGGATCTGACTCCCTCTTCTGACCTCCTAAGTCATCAGATAGGCAAATGATCCACAGACATGTATGCAGACAAAACATTCCTACAACAGAATATAATAATAATTGATGCAAACATGTCTTAAAAGGAAATTTAAGGGCTGGAGAGATGGCTCAGAGGTTAAGAGCATTGCCTGCTCTTCCAAAGGTCCTGAGTTCAATTCCCAGCAACCACATGGTGGGTCACAACCATCTGTAATGAGAGCTGGTGCCCTCTTCTGGCCTGCAGGCATACACACAGACAGACTATTGTATACATAATAAATAAATAAATAAATATACAAACTGCAGCACATTTTTTTAAAAAAAAAAAAAAAAAAGGAAATTTAAATTCTTTGAGGAAAGGGAACTGAAGGGACCCTAGGAATGACACCATAGTCCACACTGCAAGTTGCTGATACAGCAACTGCACTTGACACCTGTGCTAGTATGGGCCAAGAATCTTCCAGGCCACACACTAGGCATATGCCAGACTTCCTTAGTTATAGAAAAATAGTGGCAGTAGGAGCGTCCTTTATCCTGACCTGAAAGGCTGATGTGTATGGGCATCAGAAAGTATGGCTCAGACTGTTTTCCTAATGCTGTGTAGAAAGGAAAAGCCTTCCTAGAGAGGACCCTGGGTAAGTGTGGGAGGCAGAAATCCTCTCTATGGCTTATTTGTAACTTGAATAAGTAAGGATGCATTTTTTAGGGAGATGGTAAAGACATGGGCTTCTAGCACTAAGGCCACACCACACAACTGGCTTCAGTTAGTTCCAGCAGTCCTGGATGACAGGCCTCAGCTGATGTGGAAATGTTATTTCAGGGAAGAGGCAGAAATTTTAGAACAACAGGGAAAAGCAAAAGGACTTGAGACATCCCAAGATCAAATTCTTGGTGAGGGCACTTATGCTGATCCACAGGCTCAAGCTCTTTATGATGAACAATTCTTGCTCCTATGTCACAAAGCAGCTTTAAATGCTTAGGACAGGATTCAAGAACCAGGAAAATGAATTAAATCATATACCAGGGTTAAACAGGGCCAGAGAGAACCCTTTAGTGACTTTTTACAAGATTAAATAAAATTTTGCCTTCACAGTGCCTACTTGTAATAATTCTAAACATACTAGGAGATACCAATGAACTATTCTTCCACAGGAAATATTCAATAGCCCTATCCTATACCAATACTTTGTAAGTCAGCCATTGGAAATAATACTTTAAAAATTTCCTAAATCTATAATTTACCATTATATGGATGACATTTTGCTATCTGATTCAAACATAGATACTTTAGGAAGAATTGTGAAGAAGTAAAGAAAGTTTTGCCAAAATGGGAATTAAAAATTGTTCCTGAAAAAATACAGAGAAGAGATTCTGTCAATTACCTAGGTTATAAAATGGGTTTACAGAAAATTAGAACACAAAAGGCACAAATTAGGAGAGACTTATTGCAGACTCTTAATTTCAAAAATTGTTAGGAGACATTTAAAGTCTATGACCAGCTGTTTGGATAACACCTGATATAATAGTTCATTTAAACAAAACCTTAGATGGTGACAAAGACTTAAATAGTCCCAGAGAATTAACAGCTGAAGCAGAAAAGGAATTGATTGTTGTTGAAGAAAAATTACAG
>JAQHUG010000136.1:4400455-4407955 GCA_028555095.1 Dicrostonyx torquatus
AGCTCTGGCTGTCCTGAAACTTGCTTTGTAGACCAGTCTAGCCTCAGACTCACAGAAATCCACCTGCCTCTGCCTCCCAAGTGCTAGGATTACAAGCGTGTGCCATTACTGCCTGGCTCAGCTTGTTTTCTTGAGTTAGGGTATATTTTAACTTTTAACATATTTTATTAATTCTTTGACAGTTTCATACAGGCATATAATTCATTTTGCTTATATTCAACCCCCCGACTCCTCCAAGATCTAACCTCAGCCCACTCCCTGCCATCTCTGTTTCTCCCCCTTTTAAGCCCAGTGAATCTAATATGTGCTGCCTGTATACTCACGGGTGTGGGGCTATCCACTGAAGTGTGGATAACTTACGTGGGGCTATATCCTTAAAGAAAGCCCACTCTCCCCCCATCCCAAAGCCGCAGAGTACCTGGAGGTCGCCAGCTATGGGTGGGGCTCATGAACACTTCCCCACTCTGTCATGGAATGCTGATTGGCTTGATCTTGTGCAACTGCTGCACAGCTGCTGCAGGTTCATGCACGCAGACCCCTGTTGTGTCTAGAACAGTCCTTCCTGACCTCTAGCTGTTATCATCTCCTTCTGTGATGTCCCTGAGCTCTGAGGGGCATCTGTGATATAGATGTCCCATGCCACTATTGCGTGTCTTGTTCCACTGTCACAGGGCCCCCCCCCAGCAGCTAAGGCCTGAGTTTTGAGTTCCTGCATCCATACCCTCACTTAGCAAGTGTTAATTGAATTCCTGCCGTATCCCAGGAGTTACACTAGGTGCTGGATGTTACAAAGAAGAGTAGAATGCACTCTCTGCTTCGAAGGTGTCTCCAGTCAAGTGAGGACTCCTGGAAATATCCTTGCTCAAAACAGGCATTAGATATTAGATGGAAGCAAAAATGCCAGCATGTGTTTCTGGAGGCGGGCAAATTTAAGCTAAAATGATGTGGAAGGAGAACCACTTGGAGTGAGGGGCTGAGGTAGGAGGATTAAGAGTTCCAGGCCAGGGCTGGAGGGATGCCTGAGTGGTTAAGAGCACTGGTTGATCTTCCAGAGGACCCGGGTTCAGATTCCAGCACCCAATCCAGCACATAGCAGCCCACAACTGTCTATAACTCCAATTCCAAAGGATCTGACACCTTCACACCAATGCACATAAAATAAATTAAAAAAAAAAAACACTGGGCGGTGGTGGCGTACAGCTTTAGTCCCAGCACTCAGGAGGCAGAGGCAGGTGGATCTCTGTGAGTTCGAGGCCAGTCTGGTCTACAGAGTGTGTCCCAGGACAGGCCCCAAACCTACACAGAAAAACCCTGTCAAAAAAAAACAAAAACAAAAACAAAAAACAAAACAAAAAACAAAAAAACCAACAACAACAACAAACAAGAGTTTCAGGCCTGTCTGAACTACATAATGAGATACTGTCTCAAAATAGACCCATACAATATGGCCGATTTTTAAAAGATTTATTTATTTTTATTCTATGTATATTAGCATTTGCCTGCATGTATTTATGTGCATCAGGTGCATACAGTTCCTAAGGAGGCCAGAAGAGGGCGTTGAATCCCCGAGAACTGGAGTTACAGATGGCTATGAGCTACCACGTGGGTGCTGGGAACCAAACCTGAGTCCTCTGCAAGTGCTGGTAGGTCTTTCTTGCTCCCTGCTGTGTTTTGATATGTCCGTTTAAGAGTTTGGCAAGTAACACAACAAAAATACTAACAGCCTCCAGCACATGGAACGATGGCATCTCCTCTATTTTTCCTACAAAGACCACTTATTAAGGAGTGGAGGGAAAGCCTGAGAGAATGCTCTGCTGTCTTGTGGGGGACAAGGGCTTTCTGCAGTGCTTAAGTGGAAGGTCAACCCCAGGGCACTCAAGGACCATGTGATCTTGAACAAACTCTTCCCCTCAGTGGGCCTCCTATTCCTTCTGTGTCACAGTGAGAAGGCAGCTTTCGGAATTTTTTTTCCCAGCACAGCATGGTAGGAATCAGGAGAATGGCCAGTCTGAGGGCAGCCTGGAGTATACAGGGAGTTAGCCTGGGATACCCAACGTGTTAGCCTGGGGTACACAGGGTGTTAGTATCTTTTCGTTTGTTTGGTGTGCAGAAGATGGAACCCATGGCTTCAGAATACCTGGGCAAGCTCTCTGCACTGAACATACCCAGTGTCCTCTGACTTAATGAATCCCTTCCAGCCATGGTTGTATTTTAAAAACAGAATTTAAACACTGGTCTCCATTTTCTTTGCTGTAGGAAACTATCTGGTCATCTCCCTGCCCCAACCCCTCTAGCTAATGTCGTCAGAGAAATGACGGGTTACACTGGGGGAGTGGGAGTTCTCCAGAATTTAAACTGAGACATTTTAACAGTGAAGCAGGTTGGGCGTGGCGCACGCCTTCAATCTCAGCACTCAGGAGGCAGAGATAGGTGGAGCTCTAGGCGTTGGAGACCCGTATGGTCTACAAAGTGAGTTCCAGGACAGCCAGGACGGTAATACAGAAAAATCCTGTCCTGAAAAGCCAAAACCAAACCAAACCAAACTAAACAAACAAAAATAAATGAAGCCATCAATCCAGCGAGCTACACAGGAGCATAGCACAGCCTGGCGAAAAGGCGGGTGTCATTGAGCACGGTGCCTAAGCAGCGGCTCTCTGGCGCCCTCTGTGTACGGTGAGTCTCAGTGGCTGAAAGGCATCTGGGTCATTGGGACTGGCAGGACCCCATCCAGTCTCCTGATCAACCCCCAAACCTGTCTTTAGAGAAGAAATATTGTGCTGTCTGTTCTCTTGCCCAGTCAAGGGAAATATTGTAAAATGAACAGATCGATAAAAATTTAGCAGGGAAAAATCTCTGGCTGCACAAGACGCACAGCCTGAGTTCAAACCTCGTAGCATCCCAGATGCTGCCAGGCGCAGTAGCACTCTGGAAGTAGAGGTGGGGGATCTCTGTGAGCTCAAGGCCAGCCTGGTCGGAGAGTGAGTTCTAAAGTAGCTAGGAGGCCGGGCGGTGATGGCGCACGCCTTTAATCTCAGCACTCAGGAGGCAGAGGCAGGTGGATCTCTGTGAGTTCGAGACCAGCCTGGTCTACAAGAGCTAGTTCCAGGACAGGCTCCAAAGCTACAGAGAAACCCTGTCTCGAAAAACCAAAAAATTACACCTGTAATCCCAGCTCCCCTACAGAGAGCTGAAGGTGGAGACATGCCCTCCAGCTGCCTTGGAGAACATAGAAGGGCAGAAATTACAAGAGAGACCCTGCCTTTAAAAGTGAGTTGGGAGGAGAAATACAATTTTACAATGGTCCTCCTCTGCCCTCTGCCCTAGTGCACACACAAAGAAATAAATAACCTTCAGTGGGAATTTTCTTTCCTGTCCCTTAAAAAGAAACTAAATTTTCTTTTCCGGATCCCCCCCCCCCACTTCTGAGCCAGGGTCTCTCTATGTAGCCCTTGCTGTCCTGGGACTTACTCTATGGACCAGGCTGGCCTCAGACTCACGAAGACTCACCTGCCTCTGCTTCCGAGAGATGGGGTTGAAGGCAGGTGCCATCACCACTCGACTAGGATTTTGTCCTTGAGATAAGATTTCCCTCAAGTGTGAATATTGTCCTCTAGCTTCACACAGTCGTATGTGGCTACCACTCTACAGAAAATCTCTCTGAGAACCAGTTACTTCAGAATCTTCTGTCAGGCTGTCCCCTGCCCCTCCCTCGGTTCCCAAGTCCTCTTCCAGGAAGTGAATTTACTGAACAATGGAAAGTTCACCTGTGGGCTGTGTGAGAGCGGATGAAAACGCAACTCTCGGAGTTAACAACATCCATCCCATAGGCCCATTTCACCTGGGCAAATGTCATTCTCTCTCCTGTAAGCCACCATGCCGTGAGGGCCAGATCAGCACCCAGTAAGAGCAGGAGTGTCTGTGTTGGCCTGCAGTGGCACAGTGAGACCCTGAGATGTCAGAGGGCCCATCAAAGCTGAGTCTAAAGGAGAAAGGATGTTGCTTCAATGGCAGGGCTTCTGCCTGGCGCTCGGAAGGATGTGGGTTCCATCCCCGGGGCAAGCATAACTGGTAGCAAAAGTCTTCAGCTCTGCAAGGGCTGTGACTGTGGCATGGGTGAGGAGGACAGAAGGCTGGCATATAAACGGGACAGGTTAGGTGACTGTTTGGGGCAGTGCTGGGGACAGGACCCAGGGCCTCCTTCATGATAAACTAGAAACTGCTACTAAGCTATATCCTCTTTGTGACTTTTTGAATCTTGAGATAGGGTCTCACGAAGTTGCCAAGGCTGTCCTTCACCCCCATCCTATAGCTCTGATAGGCTTGGAACTTGCAATCCTCCAGTCTCAGCATCCTGAGGAAAGAAACTTTTAATCTGGACTAGGGAGATGGGTCAGTGGTTAAGAGCACTGGTTGCTCTTCCAGAGAACCAGGGTTTGGTTCCCAGCACCCACATGATGGCTCACAACTGTCTGCAACTCCAGTTCTAGCGGATCTGACTTCTTCTGACCTCCATGGGAAAAACACTCACAAACGCAAAATAAAATAAAATAAAATAATAAGCGTTTAATCACTAACTTGATCTGATGGGGGTTTGTGAGGATCCCTGTGGCAGCAGAGAGGGTGACAAAGAAGAGGTGCCCGGCCTGGGAGTTGATGATGAGTGGTATATGCACCTGCTTAGTAACAAATGAAAGGGACAGAAGTAGCCAAGGAGGGCGTGTCCTCCGAGATCAGAGTAAATGAACACGCCCATAAGCTGCAAGTGGCTTATGGGTAGTTGAGTATTGGCCCCTGGTAGGGGAATCTGGGGAGATGGGAAAGCAGCTGGCCAACTTTATCCTAAGGGGACTGTTGAATGTATGAGACTCTTTTGATGCCAAGCTGGCATAGTTCTACTACTTGACACTTATTCAATGACCCGATTTTCACACTTAATGAAAAAACAAACTTGCTTTTTACTATGGTTTTAAACTAATCCGCAGCCAGCACCCAAGACTGCCTCTGGTCCTTGCTTGCCCTTGGGCCTACTTTAGGCATAAGTAGGTGGACCGAAGGAGACTGAAGAAAGGACGCAGCAGGAGCTGCTCACTTCAGACAAGCTCCAGGTCCTTGTGGGAGCCTAGCAATCTTGCATGCTGTGTGAAGTCCAGGCTCAGAACAACTCCGGCCGCTACTGCGGTCGCGCGCCAGCAGGGGGCGCTGTGGCCTCGCCGTTTCGAAACCGCTTCCAGGCACCGCTCCAGATCTCGGCCACGGTTTAAAGCGCCTGCAATGAGCTCGCAAACCGAGGGTAAAGCTGCCAGCGCCCGCAGAGAGCTACTGGGGGCCCCAGAGCTGGACTTCGCCCAAGCCTTGGGGCCAGTGATCACAGCCTTGCTCACACCCTGCCTGGAACTCTACCCTGAAGCTTTTCCTCCTGGCAACACAGCGATTGCTATTTTATTTTATCCTGTTTTGGCTCCCTTCCTCACAGGCAGAAGATCCAGAGAGGCAACTCGCTCTGCCTAAACCACTCTTCAACCATGCTTCAATGGAACTGTCTGTGCGGGGCATCTATGGCTTAGAGAAACTGCTCAAGACAGAGGAGTACGCAGAATGCCAACCTAAAAGCGGGGTAGGACTTAAACAGTAGACCTTGAGATTGTCCTGTCTGGGGCCAGCTGCCACCCAACTCCAATCTCAGCAAGCAGCTGGGCTAACAGACAGACTTGTTTTGCACCGGTTGGTGACACACTCGGACATGTGTGTGGTAAAGGCATTTGTAAAGGAAGCGGAGATCAGCAGGGAATTTGGTTTTTCTTTCTGAGGCACTGGCTGTCCTCTCTTGAGGTCAAGTCCACTCCCAGAGGTCCCTTCATTACACAGCTGTAAGCCTTTACCCCTAACCGATGGGGAGTGTGGACAGAGTGGAGGGAGGCATGGCCAACACACCGGTCCCTTTGCCTCTTTCTTGTGTCTCCTGGGCAGGAGGAATGGGAGCAGAGTTCAGAGTGAAACCTGCAGAGAAGCTAGCTCCAGGTTGGCTTTTGCCGTGGTGGCATCGACTCAGAGGCCCTGCTACCTTAAGCAGGTTGTCCTCATGGATTCCACCTATGTCCATTCCTGTGAAATTCAGGGGTCACCCACAGTAGCTTGGGCAGTCTATGTGAGGCCTCTGAAGGACCCTTTCCTTTCTTCCCTGAGGCAGGAGAAAAGGTCCCCCAGAGTGGTACCAAGTGACCTGTGCCTTGTACCCCCCTATGGTTGGAGAAGGTATCTCCTCCCTACCTCAGTTCAGGCTTGGTGAGGGAGTGAGATGAGATGTGAGGGGTGGTTGGGTACCTCTAACCTCTGCACCCAATTGAGAAGGCCCAATGCCTTCCTCCTTTTCTCTGCCTCCTCCTTCAATGGGGTTCAGCAATTTATCCCGCTCACCCAGCTGTGTTCGCTTCATGCCTAATTCACATATTTAAATGGGATCGGTCAAAGCCAAACTATTTGATGCCAGCCAAGCGCATTTACCAGGTCAAACTGCCCACAAAGGCTGGAGGCCAGCTTGGGTGTGGGAGTGTGGGCGGAGAGAACCCCAGCCTATTTATTTATTTTTAGACTCAAATTTCAGAAGCAGGGGACCACATCAGAAGCTTCTATTGCTCCTAGGGTTCCTTCTGAGGGCCTGGCTTGCTCTGGGCTCTGGCTCCCATCCTGTCCTCTCTCCCCTCCCCCTGCCAGGAATTGTGGGTTCTGATGGGGCTTCCGGGGATGAATATACTCATTACAGCCCCTTTTCACGTGACCGAGCAGTTTCAAAGATGCCACATTTTATTATTTGGTGACCCCTGACATTGCAGGTGCAGATTTAATGGTGGAAAAGTTGAGATTAGCTAAAATAGACTTCTTTTCTCCAATCATAGAACAGAGAGATGGGTCCAGTTCATTCCAGCTGGAGCTGCCAGAACTTTGCTGGGTGGGTAAGCTAGAAAAAGTGCCACTTTTAGTTCAGGGCCACTTACAGCCCCTCCCCCTCTTCTGGGTGAGCTGCAGGCTCAGAGGAGTAAAGAGTTAAACATAGACGTACTGGCTGCATTATCCTCCAGCAGAGGAAGCTCCATCTTTGATACGTCTTTTGGGGTGTCCTGTCCTTTGACCATACAGCGAGTGGCTTCAGTCCCCAAGGATAGCATCAGGTTCAAGTCAGACGAATGCAACTGAGTTCACGGCTCTCAGGCAGATAAATGTTGCCGCTCCAAGGTCACGATTGATCAGCACACACTGTCGAGATGCATTTCGTGACTGGATGGCTCTTCACAATCACCGCCCCTACCCAGTGACCCATGCGTGTCCACATTTGGGTTTTGCCAGGCACGCTGCCTCCTGTCCCAGCTCAGCCTTTTCAAGCCATCTCAGGGCTGGCTTCTCTCACTCTTTTCTGCATCTTTTCCTTGAGGTTGGGGAAAGAAAGGCTATCCTTTTTTTATATAGGGCAAAATGGAAGAGAGTAAACAGTTTTGCAACCCAGGG
>JAQHUG010000136.1:4420611-4439691 GCA_028555095.1 Dicrostonyx torquatus
TGGTGTAGTTCTTAGCTGGCCTGGAACTCACTCTGTAGACCAGGCTGGCCTCAGCCTCACAGAGACCCACCTGTCTCTGTTTCACAAGTGATTGGATTAAAGGCCTGCACCATCACCACCCTGCTGAAAAGGTTATCAGAGGATGATGATACTTAGGATCCTGGTCCCTCAGGAGAGCAAGATATAAGGAAGCTCCGGAAGCGTTCTATAAGCAGGACAGTGTTGTGGTTTGACTTTAAACTGTCCTGTCCCAAGGGCTTCCAGACCAGTGCGTGGTGCTTTAGGGGAGCCTGTGTAAGATGGCGCTGACCTGGTAAAAGGAGAGGATGCTGAGGCTACAGCAGGCCTTTGAAGATTGGATAGCTGCCCGCCCCGCCCGCTCCCCTCCCCATCTGGCTTCTGTCCCTGCTTCTTGGTCATCCTTTCCTTGTCACGATGGGCTGAAATCCAGAGCGCAAACAAGTCGTTCCTCCCCTAAGCCGGTTTCCTTTGGACTTGTGGTCACAGAGATCCGAAGCATACTTGGAGGGGTGGGAGGAGATACAGGAGGGAAGGCAGAACCTGTCTTCTGTGTTTTGTTGTTGATTTTTTCTTCCAGGTAACGAGGACAGGAGCTGAGAATGCATAGACAGCATCCACCACAAGTGCCCCCAAAAGCTAGTCCCGGGGCTGGAGAAGGCTCAGTCTGTCTGCAGCACCACTGCGTCTCGAGATGGATGGCATCCCCTTGCCGGTCATCGCGGCCAGCGCCAGCGGCCAGTCGGCACAAATGAACACAGGTCAGAGGGAACGGACAAAACCCCTGCGCTGGAGAAACAGCTCTGCCTGGGGAATCCTGGGAGGAGGAGATTTCCTCGACGAGGCCAGGCTGGGGGTGGAGGGCATGGGGGTTCAGGCAGAGCCATCGAGGTCATGGCCATTCCACAGTGGGACACGAGGTCCACACAGAACTGCGTCCCCTGGCCATTTCCTAATAGTAACCCACATCTCACTTGAACCCGCTGTTTCCTTCAGCCCTGCCCCACCCCCTACATTCCAAACCTAATTGGGCACGGCTGCTTGTCCCTCCTTTAAGGCCTGCACAACCTTGTCAGGCATCCAAAGACAGTGTGGCTGGGGGCTTGGTATTAAGCTGTATTATTGAGTTCACAAATTCAACTTTCAGAGATCTAACCAGACAAGGGATTTGTAACAGTTTCAAACAGGGCGAGCCGACTACATTTCCCATGACAATCAGCTTGTTTACCACCCCAAGGTACACTTGAACTGCTGTTGACACGCTCATTTGCATGCCAATACCCAGAATGCTTTTCCAGCCCCACAGCGCGAGGATTCTGCCAGTGAGCTAAAAGGTTTATTTACACATACAATACCTGACGGCTTCATCCTCTGAAGCATCTTTCAGAGCCCCCAAATGCCTTAAATTGATGAAAGAATTTTGAACTGCTATTTAAGTTAGCACCCTTCTTTCTGGGCTAGAGTTAAGATAAATTATGCATGGCCAAATTAACATTTTAATTAACAGATACTTGAGGGAAAGGGGGCTTCTGTTGTTTAGCAAACGTCATATGAAGCTTGATACACTGGGCTAGGGTTATGAAGAGAAATCACGTAGCTACGTACAGATTAGAGCATGCAAAGAAACCCAGGACACTGACTGAAGAGCATCAGAGGGCCTTGAACTGGGCCATGTCATTGTAACTGGGATTCTCTTGAACTGCCACCTACATGTGGGGTGTGTGTGTGTGTGTGTGTGTGTGTNCAACCACATGATGGCTCACAACCATCTGTAATGAGATCTGGCGCCCTCTTCTGACATGCGGGCATACATGGAGGCAGAATGTTGTATACATAATAAATAAATAAATCTTTAAAACAAACAAACAAAAAAGCAGAAACAAACAGAAAAAAGCAAACTGAGTAAGCCTTGGGAAGCAGCCAGTAAGCAGCGCTCCTCCATGGTTTCTGCTTCAGATCCTGCCTCAGGCTCCTGCCCTGTCTGTTTTCCTGCTTTGGCATCCCTCAGTTATGAACTATGATTGGGGCACATAAGCCAAACAAGTCCTTTCCACCCTAAAGTGCTTCTGATCATGGTGTTTTATCAAAGCAAAGGGAAAAAACAAAGTAGTCAAGATGGCAAAGGCCTTGAGGGGAGACAGGGCTGGGCTACTAGTGTGGCTGGGGCAATACAGGGGAGTCAGGGAGGGTGCTCTGAAGCATGGCCTCAGGCAGGGGTGGATAAGGCGGGGGAGGGGGAGGAGGTAGAGGATGCAAGAAGAAAGTTTGGAATTCATTTCTACTAAGCTAGTTTGAGTCTGAAGAAGGTACTGCTGAACTGTGACGTGTTTCTAATCCCGCTGGTGTCAAGAAACAAGCGACTGCCGAGGAGCCATTCCGCACACGCGAGTGATCCACTTTCCTGCCGCCTGCCTTGCAGTCAGCCCATCCACCACCTACCTCCGCCCTGTACAGTGTGGAGTTCTGCCGGGGACCTGCTGTTACGTTACTCAATCCTGCCTTCCTAGCTGTCGCTCCATCCGCTACTCCTCCCAGCGCCGTCAGGTTGGGGGTCCAACTGAGAACTCCAGGACCGCCTGGGAAGTTCAGGAAGCCTGCACAAACTTCTGAGATAGGCAGAGCGAATCGTCTAAGCCTGCAGAAAGTCACTCTTAGGCTCAGGAGTTGCACCTCTTCCTAGCTGAACTACTTCCTGGAGTTGGACTTCCTTCACACCGCCAGCTCCAGAATAATGGCATGGCAATTCATTATTAATTATGAAAGCTTGACCTTAGCTTAGGCTTCTTCCCAACTAGCCCTTAAAACTCAAATTAACCCATTTATGTTAATTTATCTTCTGCCAGGTGGCTCGTTACCCCTCCTCGGTACAGAATGTCCCACGTCCTCAGCTTCTCATTGGCGAAATCTCCACCTCTCAGATCTGCACCCCCCACACCAGTTCCTCCCTCTCTCCCCTCAAGTCCCGCCTACCCTCTCCGGAGTAGCTACTGACTGTTCAACTCTTGATTAAACCAATCAGAAGGTGTCTTGGCAGAGACTAATCTTCGTAGTGTACAAAGAGGTTATCCCACAACAACTTTTTGGTACACCATTCATACACTGAGTGGCCCCAAGACTGAACACCAAGCATGATCAGCAGGTGCGCAACCTGACAGGGTGGAGTAACAGCCAACAAGAGTCCAAGCATCCACGAAAGGGCAGTGTCCATGCCTAGGAGAACCTACCAATAACCTGAGTCCAGACGCCTAGGCCAGTCACAAAACCCCAAGCAATCTGAATCCACGAGATACTGCGTCCAGCGATGAGTCTTCTCTGAGAAAAGCGAGTTAGCTACTGCACAGGGCGGTGATTCCAGATGAGAAGCTGTAAGTACGCCCAAGGGACTCCAAGAGGACACGGACAAATGCCAAGCGAGGAAGCACAGCAGGAAAGAGACCTGTAGCTTTCAAAAGGAGAAAAGGAGGGGTGTGGACTCAATTTATTTTCCAGAAATGTTGATGGTGACTGCCGTGACGGACTGCCGCCATGATGGATTTTCTCTCTGGGCAGCTGGGCCAGGATGGGAGCTCTGGGAACTGGCACCCACGGGGTTAGGGGAGGGTTGAAACTCTGTACCCTGCACTAAGCCTCTCCCTGTGTGTAGATCCTCTCTCTTGTACCCTAAGCTACACCTACCCGGTAAGGCTGACTACTAAAACCTGCAGCATTTTTCTTCTTCTTTTATTTATTTATTTTTTAAGATTTATTGATTATGTAGAGTATTCTGTCTGCATGTGTGCCTATAGACCAGAAGAGGGCACCAGATCTTATTACAGATGGTTGTGAGCCATCATGTGGTGCTGGGAATTGAACTCAGGACCTCTGGAAGAACAGTCAGTGCTCTTAACCTCTGAGCCATCTCCCACATAGAGTACTTTCTGCCTTCCTCCTGTGACAGCACCCTGCACATACCCCCATGCAACACTGGGTTCCTTCCGTGGGAATACCCTCACATCACCCCACACGGCTCTCTCTCCTCCCCAGGGAACAGCACACTTCTGTTGTACATAACCCTGCCTTCCTCTCCTGAGAAAGCGCTTCCACCTCACGCAACACTGCCTCTCTCTTCTTGAAGCCCGTGATCCCCATTCCCAATGGCCCTTATCTAATCACAAAGCCTTTTATGTGGATTGCCTATTGCCCTGGAATTTGGGTTCCAGAAAGAGGTGCCTTGGACCTGTCTTCCACACTGAAACAAGAGCACCAAGGACCAGGCCTGACGCTAGCTGCCCCTCAGAGACTTGATGGATGGATTGATGTCTATAGCTTGGACTCCTGGGAAGGCTTGAGACAGATGGTGGTGTTGGTACGGAGAGGAGTCCAGGGTTGGACGTTGGCAGTCCTCAAGAGGCCCAGCAAAGGCCTGAGAGGAATTTCCTGCAAGGCAAGGAGGTAGCGGGGACACATGTTCTCATGGAGGTAGAGAGAGTGAGACCAAGCTGCCTTCCAGTTAGTGACTTTTCCAGTGTCCCCTTTGGTCTTGTCACTCTTTGGCTTAATTTTTGTCTGGTTTCTCGTCAACCTCAGGGGACTGCAAGCTCCCTCCCATTGTGGTCTCCAGCCTTGCCTTCCTTCCAGCACCATGTGTGCTGTGTTTCCTTCTGAGAGTGACGGCCTCTCCTGCCTTCAGCATAATTACAAATATCGAAGCTCCTTCCTAGCTCAGTTCAGCTCAGGCTCCCTCCAGCTCTTGGATTTGTCTGCTGCACGGCTGCCCTGTAGGCATGGCGTTCACATGACCAGTGGCTGCTTTTCTGCTCTGGAAGATGACTTCTTCTTCTTCTTGATACATCTTGGGTGCCTCAGGTTGTGCTCAGGGAGCTTAGAGATATTTGGGGAATGTGGTAGAATGGGAAACTGTGGCCAGAGGGGTTTTCATTCTTGCAAGCTGGGGATGTCTCTTGGGCCATGTTCCGTCTCCTCGGGGTTCTCCCCTCCCCTTGGTCCCTATCGTCCTCCTTACTGCCTAAAAAACTTGAATTCCTATGCTAACTGCCTGCTTCTCCTTTAGCCAAGTCTAATGGACATCTTTGGAATAGCCATTTTTGGGGAATTGTGGCACTTCCTCCTGGAGGGTGAAGAGACGTTCAGACATTTGCCAGGCTCTTGAAGCTCTGAGAGTTACAGATTCACCAAGGCCTCCCCAAGGTTATAGAAGAAGGAAGAGGTAGCAATTGCTGGAGAGAGTGGACGCTTCAGCTGGCCCAGCAGTCAGTACTTTATTTAGGGGGTTCCAGGAGTACACCCCACTGGAGTTCTCACCCACACTAGCTGGAATTTATTTACCAGTTAATTTAGTGTGAGGAACGGAAAACAAAACAAAACCAACCAATCAAGCAACTAACAAACAAAACAAAAACAAAAAGCCCACCCTCACCAGTTCACTGAGCTAGATTAAGGCGGAATTGTGTCTTTGGTCTCTCATCAGTGTCCTGTCAGTGTGGGGGAGGCCACTTGTTCGTTTGTGGGCCACACAGACTCCTGAAATCATCACACAGAAATCTGTATTAATTGCAATACTGTTTGGCCAATAGCTTAAGCATATTTCTGGCTAAATTTTATATCTTAAATTAACCCGTTTCTATTCATCTGTGTATTGCTGCANATATATAAAATATTTTAACTATTATAATATTTTATAATAAAAAGAAGAAACACTACGACTCTGTTCGCAACACAACTTTAAAAATGGTTTGCAGTTTATTATATTCTTAGATTTTTGCTTTCTTTTGCTTTGAGATTTGGTGTCTAGCTCAGGCTAGCCTTGGAACCCACAATCTTCTCGATGGGGTTGCTTGCATGCCCCATCAGGTCTAGCAAGTGTTTGACTTATTGGTTGATTGAGTTTGTATTTGAATTTTTGAGATCAGATCTTATTACATAGCCCAGGCTAACCTCAAATTCTTGACTCTCTTCCAGCTTAGCTACCCAAATGCTGGAAATACAGAAAACATTATTGGCTTATATTATTTTATTTAAAAATTATTTTTTATTGCTATTAGGCTTAGATACTGGGTAGTTGAAGGCAGGGCATGATGTCGGGGCTTTCTGAGCCCATGAAATGGAGTGACACCCAGTCTGTGGCTCACAGAGTTACTCTTAAGATTTCTTTTTAAAAATTTAGTGCTAGCAATGGGGCCCAGGTCCTTGTACACAATGCTCCACTGCGCACACCCGCACCTAGAAGCAGGCACTGAATATATTTGAGAACATGGCCTTGGAATGGGGCTGAGAGCCCCTCAGCCTCTGTGCCCCCTCCCTTTATCTGTAGATCCTGATTCTCTTTAAGATGGGGGTTAGAGATGCTGCCAAGATGGCTCTGTGGTTAAGAGCACTGACTGCTCAGTTCAGTTCCCAGCCTCCACATGGCAGCTCACAGCCATCTTTAGCTGCAGTTCCCAGGGACCCTGATGCCACTTCCAGTCTTCTGCAGATTCCAGGCATGTACACAGGAAACAAATCCATATGCATGACAATAATTTTTTTTGAAGACATGGATTTGGATCATGCCTAGGACACTGCCACAGTCCCTCTCAAACTTTTTGATCTCAGGGATGCTAACACTGTAAAAAGTGTTGAGGGCTCCAAACCTTTCACCACTGAACTTTATGTGTGTTTTAAAAATGAAACCACCCCTGTAGTACCAGCCCTGGGGAATCAGACACAGGCAGGTAAAGAGTTTGAGGCTAGCCTGGGCTACAAAGCAAATAAAATCAAATAGAAAACTCCAACCATACTCAAAAGTATTTATCATTTAGGTTATCGTTATTGTGCAGAGGGACACACATGTCACGGTGAATGTGTGACATCAGAGCACAACTGAATGAATCCGTGTACAACATTATGGTCACTCTAAAGGGCACAGCCTGCGTAGGATGATATGCATGGCTTCTCAATACAAATGGGGAGGAGACCCATCACTGCTGTCTACAGAGCTGAGGGTATACCAAGGAAAGGTCGGTCCTGCTCTGGCTGTGACCGTGGGTCACCTCTGGATGATGACCTCTATCTTCACTCCTGCCCAGATGCCTCAAGGAGCCCTGGATAGAGAAGAATAAGTGAGATTGACTTACCCACCCACCGATTTGGTCCCAGGAGGAGTCTGGTGCTTTCCGCAGCCTGTTCACCAACCTGTGCAGGTTCTAAGAGACTTGATCGTGATGTAGGTCATGCGTCACTCCCAGTTCTTGGTTGAAGGCTATAGAAGCCAATTCAGGCTAGTTAACCTGATAGTCAATGGGAAAACTGGAAAATGGCTTAGAAGCCAACAGAAGGAGAGCGGGTCTAGGTAAGGTATCTGCTATGGGCCACTATCCAGGTAACGACCATCTCTGAGGTGTCCCCGAGGTGTCCACTGGGACAATGACTTTATCATTGGTCATTTGCCATCATGTGGAGGCTCACTAGGGAACAGTTGGCACATGGCATGCACCTCTGTGTTACTCCTCTCTTACTTCAGACTGCTGGGGAAAAGATCCAGATAGCTGGGCCCATGTCCAGTTTCCAGGCCTAAGCACCAGCTGAAATGGTCAGCTAATATCTGGCCTCTATTTGATTTGGTAGTGATGTCCCACAAGGCCAAAGTGTCTATTTCAGTAGATGCTCTTTTCTGGAAGAGATTTGCTTTGTTTTGCTTTTTGAGACAGGGTTTCTCTGTGTAGCCCTGGCTGTCTTGGAATTTGCTTTGTGTACCACACTGGCCTTGAACTCAAAGATCCTCCTGCCTCTGCTTCTCATGTACTGGGATTAAAAGCCCGTGCCATCACCTCCCAGCAAGATTTTAATATGCATTTGAAAGAACATAATGTAGGTATAAGAATCTGAGGGAAGTGGATGCTGAGCAGAGAAACAAGGACAAAACTGAAGTTGGTCACATAGCCTGGAATTTGTATGACTCGCCTAGGGCCACCTTAACAAAAGACCACAGACCAGGCATCATAAAAAAGGGACATTTATTGTCTCATAGGTTTATTTCTCTCTCTCTCTCTCTCTCTCTCTCTGTGTGTGTGTGTGTGTGTGTGTGTGTAATCTGTATAACTCTGGCTGTCTCGCTTCGTAGACTAGGCTGGCCTTGAACTCACAGAGACCCACTTGCCTTTGCCTCCCCCGAGTGCTGGGATTAAAGGCATGGGCCACCACTGCCCAGCCTGTCTCACAATTCTTGAAGCTGAAATCCATGGCCAAGATGGTAGTAGTAAGTCTCTCTGTGGCCTCCTCTTTGGTTTGTACATGTTACCTCTTCCATTTTCTTTTGTTTTTGTTTTTAATTAAGATGGAGTTTCACTATGGCTGGCTTGGAAATCCTGATCTAAACCTACTGCCTCCTCAGTGCTGGGGTATCAGGGGTACCCAGCTTTCCCTGTGCCTTTTCTGAGTGTGTCTGTGTCTTTACCAGACAACCCAGCCCAACAGGACCAGCAGAAGAAACTCCTTCCTGTAAGGATCCCCAGAGTAAATGCTGGCTGACTATAAACCTGGGCCCAGTCTGATCATGGGACAGGATAGGAAGGCCTCCTGAGGCCATATCTTCCTTACCTACCATAGCCCTGAATGTATACCAAAACACAAGTGCCCATTGGCCTTTAACACACACCCCTACAACAACAACACCAGTTGGACTCAGCAGGCTGTGAAACGGGGATGTAAAGTTGAGAGGAGGGAGAATAAGGGGTTGATTTGATCTAAGTGAATTATTTGTATACAATTTTCAGAAAGGAATAAAAAAAAAACCTAAATGCCTCCCGATTTGGGCATGACAGGGGCATTTCTCCCCTTGAGCTGAGAATCTGAAAGGAGCCCAGAAGGCTGCTACCAGAAATCCCCAGCCTTCTCCTTCCCTGGTGCTTCAAAGTCAGCAGAGGGATGCCAGGGCAGGGGCCAAAGCGGGTGGAAGCTGATTGCTACATAGAGTGCTTAACCTGGGCTCCTTAGATTCACCATTTGGTTTTTGTTTCTGTTTTTAATTTTGATTTTTTTTTAAGGCAGGGCTTTATGTAGCTCAGGCTGGCCTCTAACTCACTGTCTAGCCAAGGGCGACATTGACTTTCTGATCTTCTGGCCCCTACCTCCCTAGCACTGTGATTGCTCCTGGTGTGTGCTGTGTGTGGGATAGATAGGGTATGGGAACCAGAGCTTCATGCAAGTCAGGAAACACTGTACCAACTGTGTAGCCTCAGCCCCCTTTTAATTGTTTTTCTTATATTTTAAAGATCTTAATCATTTTGTGCCAGGCATTTTATGGCATACAACTTTAATCCCAGCAGTCAGGAGGCAGAAGCAGGCAGATTTTGAGGCCAGCATTCTTTACATACTGAGTTCCAGGACAGCCAGAGCTACACAGGGAAACCTTGTCTTGAAAAACAAAAACAAAAACACCACCACCACCAAAAACAAACAAAACAAAACAAAACAAAAACCCTTCATTTTGGCTTAGTATCTCTAACACACACACACACACACACACACACACACACACACACCACATGCTCACGCACATAAGCCTACTACTACAGTAGCCACTCTTTTATAAGCTGTTTTATATATTTTATTTGTTTGTTTGTTTGCTTTTTGAGACAGAGTTTCTCTGAATAACAGCTCTAGCTGTCCTGGAACTCGTTTTATAGACCAAGCTGGCCTTGAACTCACTGAGATCCACCTGCCTCCCAAGTACTGGAATTAAGTGTGCACCACCACTGCCTGGCACTGTTTCGTGTTCTTTGAACTCAATTACCTGTGTTTAGCATCAGCCAAAAAAAATTATATAGAAAATTCCAGAAGTAAATAATTCTCAGATTTTAAATAACTTTTTTGTCATATTCTTATAAATTTTCTGTTGTTAATGATTAGTCCCTTGGTTAATTTATAAAGTAAACTTCATTGTGTGGTATAGCATAAAAACATTATATATATATACATATATATATTCTGTTTATGCTTCAGGCCTGGAACAAGAGAGGCCACAATTGTAGGAACTTATTCCATGAGAGGTTGAGGAGGAGGCGGGTTTGTGAGGTGTCACCCCATTGGAAGGAGCTGCTCATACAGTCTGTGGGTGAAGTTGGCTCTGCAAGAGTCTGTTGAACAAATGCATCCCCCGACTGTGTGAGTGAGAGCCCCACAACCCTAAGAAACACAGACTGGCGCCAGAGTGACATACAGAATCCTCTAGGACCCACAATTCTTTCCTTGTCCTCGCAGCTCTTCCAGGTCCCTCCCCCTTTCCCTATGCCCCCAGTCCTCAAAACCCTTCTATATCTTTGCCCCTCTAGAGCCTTCACAGAAAAAGTCAAGAGCTGTCAACACTCACACAGAGGTGTGTACATGTGAATCTATCTATCTATCTATCTATCTATCTATCTATCTATCTATCTATCTATCGTGTTTACTTGGTTTTTCAAGACAGGGCTTCTCTGTGCAGCCTTGTCTTGGAATTCACTTGTAGACCAGACTGGCCTTGAACTAGAGCTGGGCCACCACACCCAGCGTGTATGTGAATTTTTGATGGCTCTGGTTTGAACCCATGACCTTTCATATGACCAGCATACATTTCGTCACTGAGCAACATCAGTCCCTGTCTTTAAAGAGAAGATGAGAGACCTTAAAAAAAAAACAACTGAGTTTTATCTTCAAACTGTCAAGCACTGATAAAAACTGGATGTGCTCTAAGAAGAACCATAACAGAGGAGACATAACAGAGGGGACAACAGGGGGAGATTTCTTGGGACATACCTTCACTTCCAAAATAATTTCCTGAAAGGTCCCCTGTGAGATCACATGGACATTATGGACTTGGTTCATGAATCCCAAGCATCTACAGGCCTTGAACCATATGCACGCTCTGGGAAGACAGCTTGCCAGCACTCATCCAGCAAGCTTTCTAGCACCCCAACCTTCCCCCTGAAGAGAGACCTTTGCTGGGCTGCTTCCACCCACACCACCACCTCCATTTCTCTTTCCCCTTCCTCCACTCTCCCCACACCACAGTGCAGGTCCAGCACCCAATATACCTGAGACAGGAACCGAGAGAGAGGGAGGGAGAATGCTCAGAATCGGGCTGTGCAAGCCTGGCCATTTGGGACTTCAACAGGGACAATTCAGATCCATATTAGTGGTTTTCAGTCTGAAAAGATGTCACCGTTTCAGGAGACTCGGCAACAATACTTAACTGTCACAAGTGAGACAGACAGACAGATCTACTGGCAGTTAAGGGTAGAGGCCAAAGAAGCAGGTTAGCATCCCGAATAGAACACACTCCCAAGAGAATCATCTGAACTAAGACAACAGCAAGGCGAGGTGGAGGAGCTGGTCCAGTGGAAGGCGGTGGGAGGATACCTGTTTGAAGTGATCCCCAGCTTCCTAGCAGAAGGGCAGCCCATATTCACTGATGGAACTCTTGCTTCTACCTCCTCTGTGCTGGGATTAGGGTAAGCATCATCACCTCACCCTGCTTATGTGCTGGGATTCTTCAGGTCAATGTTGTGTGCTACTGGTGACCTCAGCACTTCCTAAATAATTCAGCACTAACTATGCTCCTGCCACTGGTGTGGACACTGCTGGTAATCATTTCAACTCAACGACAATGTCAGTTCTCACTGAAATTTGCCGGACATTGTGCTTAGCGGTCCACGTGAATTCAACCCTCCAAAATCTCACAGAAACTGAGCACAAGCACCCAGTTAAAGTGAACGGTAGAAATAGTTTGCAAAACTGAATTCTAGCCCTCCAAACTCCTAGCCACTAAACTCTACTGAGGAAAAAAAAAAAAAAACTTTGTCACCGAAATAAAGTTGGCGATCTGTTTGCGGATTTTCCAACTCAACAGTAATTCACAGGAAACCTCATCTTGATCATTGGGTTTGAATCTAATTTTACAATTTGCCTTACAAACTCCAAATTCCAGCTCAAATCATGGGGTTGAAGGCTGGATTGTGTCTCCTCGATGGGGTTTGCAACCCCAATCTGCCTTGGAGGGGTGGCTTTGGCGCCCCTACTTCAGCGTCTTGCGACTAGGTCCCTACAAAAGACAGACTATTTCCGCAGTCAAGCCGGAGGCTGTAGACCTGTGCGAGCCAAGCCGAATCCTGTAGCGCCCCTGGGATGCGGGTCTGTGGTTCAGACCTAAGGATGTTGAGCCCTGCTCTTTGCTACCGAAGCCGCTTCCTCATTTTCCTCCGCTGCGCTTCACCGGGTCTGGCAGGAGCAGACCAAGAGCTGGCAGGAGCAGGCTGCGCTCTTTACGCTCCTGGGTCGCTCACCAGAATGCCAAAAAACTAGCGCTCTGGGTCCCAAGACTGGCAGAAAAATTAAGCCCTGGGAAAGAGATCTGAGGAAGAAACTTGGCTCCTGGGAAAATTGAACCGGTGTGGAGTCGACCGCACCGCAAACCGGCACCGGTTTCTGCAGGTCGCTGAAAACCAAAGCAGCGAGATTCACTGGTGCCAAAGGTGGAGACTAGGGGCCTCCGGCTCCCACCTCGACTCTTCCTCAGGTTTGAGTTTCTTGTGGAGCGGCCTCCCACGCAGCCTTCCCTTTTGCGCAGAAGCCACCCATTCAGGCAAACCAGGTGAAGACTTGGTTTTAAGCAAGTACTTCGAACCCACTGCAGACTTCTGCACACTGACGGCCATTGTGGCAGTTCGCCCCTGAATCCTTGCCAAAGACGCACTGGTTGGTTTCACGGCGCTGAAAGACCCATGAACACGCTCGACACACCCTACGTGGTCCTATCAGCCATGAAGGCCCTGCAGCCGGCCCAGCGACGAAATGTCAATCATTACCAGCATTAGTCCTGAGAGCCTTGGCTGCCTTTAGGCTGGCACCGTGCTTCCTTTAGGAAGGGTGGAGAACTAGTCCGATTGGGACTGAAGTTCCGATGGATGAGAGTGGGGGTGGGAAGCAGGGGCAAGTGAACCGTTCCCATCTCTCCTGAATAAAGAAGGGAGAATCAAAAGTGATTTCTCCCGAGTACGCACGCTGTTCTACGGGGAACAGGAGAGAGACCCTCGCACTGAGCCTGATTTCAATGAGAAGACTCTACCAGAAGCGTCCCGAACGCTGAGCAACCCCAGCTACAGTCTTTTTTCCATGGCAGATGTTTTGCCTAAATACAGCGAGTTTGGGGTTCTTCTGAATGTGTTAGCAGAAGGGCGGGGTTCTGGAAGGAAAAGAAGGTTCTTAGGAATCAGATAAGAAATGAAAAGTCTTCCGGAGGTAGCCCATTTTTTAATCCCTGACTGCAGAAATACCTGTCACTGGGTATCTAGCGTCTATGCGCTCACCGGCCCGGCGGAACTCCATGCACCTCATTTAACACAGACGCATAAAAATACTAACATAGTCCCTCCAAAGAAGACTAAAGAGTGAAGTCTACGTCATAGCGATTGTGGGTTTTGTTTTTAATAGAATTGACCAAAACACAGGGTCCCTGAGCCCCAGGGGATGGCTCCCTACAGTTCCAGCAGTGGGGTCTCTTCAAGTCGTGGGAATTCTCACCTGGAGTCGCGCACCACTGCAAGGATCTTTTGCCTGCAAGGATCTTTTGCCTGGAAGCAAAACAAGGCGCGCCCCTTCTAAAGAAGGCTAGGTCATCACAAGCCCAGAAGAGGTGCATCTCTGGAGAGCCGAGGGAACACCATGTGGGGCCCCCACACAGGAACACTGGGAAGGGCACCGAGCTGAAGCAGACCCCGGGAGCTCCACGGGGTACTGAGGGTGTGGGAAGGGCGGTGGTTAGCTGTGAGTGAGAAGCTGTGCTTGAACCTCTGCAAGGCCCTAGCAGAGAGTGCCAGCCCGTGCCTATGGCTGCCTAGCCCACATTCTTAACCTAGGGACCCAGAGGCAGAGGAATCTCTAAGAAAAACAAAAGTTTATTTAAAATTTTGTACATAAATAAATAAATAAATATCTTCTGGCATTACAGAGACCATACAATTACAGTCAGTCCCCAGCGGGGTCAGGACCTGGAGGATGAGGGTGGGGGGGTCGTTTATGGTGGAGAAGAGGGATCAGTCTTCATTTGATATAGAACGTGATGGAAACAAAGTCATTTTCCCCAGTACAACACCACTGGAGACATTCCTCTCTGCTAAGAGGACTTCGAACAGCAAGACCTGTCCCTGGTCAAGGGACTGAAGGAAGAGGCTCCCTGGGGAGGGGAGAAGGGAAAGGAAAAGTTTAGTTCATAAACGTGTTGTTACATAAATGACCACTGTGGGGAAAGAGTTAAGGACAAGGGGAAAAAAATGTTAAAACGGACGCAAACAGCCATTTGCGGAGTGAAAGGCCCAGCTTGACCGAGGAGGAGAGGGTAGAGAGAAAAAGCCTGAACTAGCCCAGAATGCGCGGGCGGGCGAGGAGGCACGCCATCGGCCAGCAAGCCGCTGGGCTCAGGCCTACACGCCTCATGGAAAGGCTGTGTCCTGGGAGAAGGATGCGGCGAACTTGGAGTCCTCCTAGACACCCTGGAGCCTAAGGGACAGGGACACTGTCTTCGTCTCTGCTAAAGTCTCAGCTCTGCCTAGAGCTGGGTACCATGGCAAAGCCCTACCAAAATCCATCGATTGGCAAAGGGTGCCTGGGGGACCAGTCTTTGAGGAGCGGGAAGGGCCAGGGGCGGCCAGTGGTCCTCTGAAAGGCGCACCTACGGAGTGACTGTGAGATCTCTGTCATCCTTCCCAGAGGAGGATGGAGACATGGGCAATTCGTCGTCATCCTCAGAGCACTTGGCGGAGGAGAGCGAAGAGCATTTGCAGCCTTGCACTGCGCCCCCGCCGGCCCCCGCCCCAGCTCCGCCGCCGCCGCCGCCGCCGCCGCGGTGGTTGTTGCCCTTGCCCTCTTTCTTGTGCTTCACTCGGCGGTTCTGAAACCAGATCTTCACTTGTTTCTCGGACAGATTCAGATAGGTCGCGATTTCGATGCGCCGCAGGCGGGACAGGTACATGTTGGAGGCGAACTCCCGCTCTAGCTCTAAGAGCTGCGTGCTGGTGAACGCCGTCCGCATCCTTTTGCTGCTGGGCAGCTGGTTCGAGCCGCTGTCTGGAGGGGCGACGCAGGGACAGAGAGAGAAGCCATCAAACGTCTGAGCCGTGGGCCTGATTTCCCGTGGAGCTGTGGCTAGCTCCAACCTTGGACTCTCCCACACATCCCTTCCACTCACCATGATCCACAGGCGGACACCTCCTCGCCAAACCACAGAATCCCTTATTCTCTGTTAGGTCGTCCCTAACATCCCTTTATGGAACTCCTTGAAGCTGACCTCACTCCCTCCCCCACTCCCCGCCCCACAACTCCCAGACCCAGGATCTTCGGTCTTCACCCCGGTTCCTGCGTCCTGTCCCAGCCCACCACTGTGAGCGCCCCTCGAGGATCCGGGATAGGATCCTCACCGCCTCCATAGCGCACCTTTTCCCGATCCCTAGTTCACCCACTTGCCCCCTGCGAGCCCCGGTTCTCCCATACCAGCTCGCGCGGGGACCCCGCTTACCCACGGAGATGCAGTGAAACTGCCTGGGGTCCGGCAGCGGATAGGAGGTCTGGTAGAGCGCGGCAGCTGCTGCGGCCGCGGCCGGGCCGTGGGCGACTCCAGGAGACACGGCCGAGTGCTGGCGGCCCAGAGGCGCATGGCAGTACTGCGATCCGAAGGGAGGGAAAGACGCCTTGAGAAGCGGCAGAGCAGGAGGCCCGGGGGGCCCGTGCAGCTGCGAAGCGGTGACGCAGAGGGGACACACGCACAGCAAGCCGGCCTTCCGCGCGTGGCAGGCGCCGGGCGAGAGGCCGTGCAGCGCGTGCGGCGGGGGGACCGCGTAGGGGAATAGCGGTGGCGGGCTGCCCTCCGGCGCCTTCTTGTCGCTGGCTTCCCGCAGCACAAGGGAGTCTACCAGGAAGGAACGCGGCATGGCGCTGGCGCGCGGTCCACCCGCCGCCAGCCCGCCCCTGGCGTCCGAGGGAACGGCGGGTCCTGCACTCGCTTTCCCCGGTCGCGGCTTCCCGCAGCTGCCCGGACCCGGGAGGCTCCACGCGCGGCTCAAGCCGGAGCTTAAGTCACCTCTGCTGCTGCTGAGGGCGCCGCCCGGAGCGCGCGAGGTGCTGGCCAGCGCTAGTGGTGCTGAAAGACGCCGGCGGCGCCGCTTAAATAGGACTATTGCCATGTGATGGGCTACGCCAGGAGCGGCCGGGGCCTCTCAATAGGGTTTTTGTGCCCTTTCTCTTGGCATTCTCTCTGCACGCTTCCTCATTATTTCACTTGTTAACTAAATGAACTGCATAATGTACTCTATTCTTGTCAACCCCACCCACGCCGTAACAGGCGCTCTCGCCCCCTCCTCTCCCCTTTTCGGGTTTATTTTCTCATTCTCCCGCGATTTAATATTCTTTTCTTTCTCTTTATTTCTTACTCCCCTTCTGCTTTGCGCTGGCGATCGGCCCATTTATCTCATTGATTTTGCACCCGTGCTGCCTCTTTTCCACAGATCCCCGTGGACACACACCCATCTCCTCTGCCCAACTGCTCCTGATTCTTTTCTTTCTGTTACCTCTTCCTTGAGTACCCCCCCCACCCCGACACAGTAAGTATACTGCTTTCTCTTAGTTCTCTAAGCTCAGCTCCGTATGCCGCGTGAGCGTCCTAGCAGACACCTAGCCATCATTCCCACCTGTGGAGTTCCTTCTATTTGGAGAGAGAACAGGGTTTTGGGGTAAAAGATGCTTCTCAGAGGAGGGAGAAGGGCTCACTATTCTTCATTCAAGACTAACTTAGTCTCTGTCCTTTTGCTTTTTTTTTTTTTGACTCTTTCAAATGGTTTCAACTTTAGTGTTGCCTATGATCCCTAGTCTTTGTTCGGTGGATCGTGGTGAACCAGCCCTTTCCTTCAACAACAGGGCGTTGGATGTAAAGAAACAAAACAACAGAAACAACAGCACCAAAAAAGAGTGGCCGGATGGCTAGACTGTGAAAACGTACACAGAAACAGAGCGTGTGGAGTGAAAGCCGAGTCATTTGTGTGAAGCTCTACCACCCCACAAACTGTGGTGTGTGTGGATGGTCTAGACTCGCACAGACGTTGCGCGCGCACTCTCCACTCGCGTGCACCCCACTAGATTCCTGGTACCTTTGGAACCGTTGTCTTCCCACGGCTGGAGAGAAAGAAAGGGCGGTCTTCTGTCTTTCCCGGCTTCGCTTGCCCTTTGCTTCTTCCTCCCGTCGCATTACACCCCCCCCCCACACACACACATCACACAATGGTTAAACAACTTCAAATGCCCTGCTCTGTGTACACATCTTGAGTTTTAAAAAATCATCTGCCGCTCAGAGCTGTTTCCTTTCCTGTGCGCTTTCCATACAATGGGGAATTAGCATAAATATTTCGAATTTATTACTTTCGATTTTACAAATCGCTGCCATCACCTGCTCTGAGTCGTGAACGGAATCGTGAGACCAGGAATGGGGAGCTTTCCGAGGATTGGGGTGGGGAAAACAGTGCAAGGCTGTCCAAATCCGAGGCGCCTGCACCAGTTTGCACTGTTCATCACATCCGTGCAGTCACAAACAACTGGTTAAAAAAAATTAAAGACGATTTGTTATGGGAGATAGAGTGTGCGTGAGAGCAACTACTTCTACAATGGGAGAGTCGCAATAGGGGGAACTAACCTGCATAGAGGGCGTGCCATCTCGCCATCTAGCAGGAGTGAGGGCTCAATGGTCTCCTGGTGCTTGGCATGGAGTGTCCCCAAGCCACGGTCTAGGCCCCAAAGCTCCTGCAAACCAGCCGGTACGCATCAATGCAGCCTAATTCCCGTTCTAATTGCTCTCTGGGAAATTTGGGCTGGGCTGGGTGGCAGCGAGTGAGGCTGGAAGACTGGAGAAGGGCTTCCCGCTGGGATGAGGCAGACTGGGGTGGAGTGGGTGTGGATGCGGCGAGAAGCCATTGCGCCCTAGAGCTGGCAAATCCGCGAGGTGCCAGTGCTGGGGCCCTCCTGGGAGCTGCCCAACACTCCAGGCTAGGAAGGGGTTAAGAGCCCTTGAATACAAGCAAGGCCAAAGCTACTGGGAAAGAATATGGAGGGGTGGGGGGAAATAACCAGTTTCCCCCTCTCCCTCCAGCCCCTGGACCTTATTGAATGTCATTGAAGAAAGTTTTGAATGCCAGATAAAGAGAGGCGAATTAAAGTGTGTGACAGCGGAGGATAAGCAAACACAAAGAGAACTCTGTCACACTTTGGGACAAAATCCGTGGGCTTTTTACCAAGTCTCTTCGCTATGATTGAATTAAGTAATAGGAAAACATTTTCTTTCAGTTTAGAACCATTAGACAAAACCTTCAAAGCGAATAACACTTTTTAATGTGCGGCCCCACAGTGGATCGGGGTTTGCGGCGAAATGTTGAAACGATTGGTTGTGCAACTAGGAGCGGGAGAGCCCTGGCGCAGGGACCATTCTGTTTTCACGAGTCCTGTAGAGAAGATGCTCGCAACCCGCCAGCACTAAAGGCCGCGATGGGCAGGGGGCTCCCTGCTCAGTGCTCCTAGGCCACCGCTGCAGCCTAGCAATTACCGAATACAAAGTTCTGCGCCCCGGAGAAGCGTGGGTAGCTAAACCCGCGCCCGGAGCGTAAGGTGGCCCTGTCGCCCTGTCCACCGCCTCTGCGGTAGCCTGTGGTTCCCCAGTCTCTCCCGCGGCCTCCCCGATTTTCTGCTTAAAGCGCCTGGCAGAGTTCGCTTCTACTCAACTGTTCTCCGCCGAGCAAACGCCCCCTAGGGAGGGGCAGGGTGGGAGCAGGCAGCCGGATTAGCCTGACAGCACCGCGGCAGGGCCCCCGAGAGCCCCTCGGCCCCCAGAGCCTGCTTCCAGGCTCCCAGCCGGTTTTCAAATGTCCATCAGAGACAGCTCAAACTGGAATCATTTCTGCGATCCGGGCCTTTTCTCTCTCGTGCACACCACGGCCTCCCTTGTGAGATATTTGCAGAGAAAACTGCAGAAATGCGGATTTCCTACACACACACACACACACACACACACACACACACACA
>JAQHUG010000136.1:4440898-4474340 GCA_028555095.1 Dicrostonyx torquatus
CTCTGCCTGTCTCTGCCTCCTGGACCACTGGGATTAAAGGCATGTGCCACTACTCCTGGCTAATTTTGTTTGTTATTTTGCTTTAAGTGTATATGTGTTTTGCCTTTATGCATGTCTGTGCACCATGATGGTGCTCTTGGGGGTCAAGAGAAGGCATCAGAACTGGAGTTACAGAGGGTTGGGACCACCATGTGGGCGCTGGGAACAGAACCTGGGTCCTCTGTGAGAGCAGTACATGTCCTTAAACACCTGAGTCATCTCTACAGCTCTTGTGCCAAGATTTTTAAGTTAGGGGAGTAACCAAGTCAGCTGTGAGGCTGAGAAATGTGAGTCAGGGTCTATTGGTGGAGATGAAAAGAGCCCAACAAATTAGTCTGCAAATTAGTGAGTGAACAGGAAGCAGAAGGAAGGAGAAGACTGGGTTAGGCCAAGGGATGAGTAATGACCACCTGAGGTGGGATGGGGCAGCAGGACCAGAAAACAGTACTACTCAGAGAAACTAAGGGAATTAAAGGCTAGGGTACATGAGGGATGGATTTGGGGGTGTGCAAGTGCATAGGTATACACACACATGCATGTGTTGGAGGGAAACACCAGGAAAGAAAGGAAGATCTATCACACCCACAACCTCCTAGCTGCTCACTAGAAAAGATGAGTGGGCGAAGCCTCAAAGGCCAGAGCAAGAAACTTGCCCATGGTGTCTGTTGATAGTTCTGCTTTGGAGTTACACTGCGTTGATGCGCATCTTGGTAATTTGTTGCCCTTTAGCTGTTAGCTTTCAGATCATTCTTTTATGTCCCTTGGGCAGAGGAATACACAGATCTAGGCTTGATTAGAAATGGAGCATGGGGAGGCTTGAAACACGTCTGTCAAAATGGTAGCATTAATCTTAGGCTGGATGGAGGGAGGTAAAAGAGGGCTATAGATACATTTCTGGGGGAACTCTCACATCAAGGAGACAAATGGGAGTGGGGGAGTCATCCTAGAAGATAGATGTGGTACTTTGAATGATATTGCCCATAGACTCATCCGTTTGAATGACTAGTCCTTAGGTGATAGAACTGTGTGGGAAGGATTAGGGGGTGTGGCCTTCTTAGATGACACCATTCCCAGTTAGCTCTCTTTTTTTTTTTTTTGCCTCATGGCTGTTGTTTCAGGATGTGAGCTCCCAGCTATTGCTCCAGTGCCAAGTCTGCCCACTGGCTGCCATGCTGCTACACTCCCCACCATGATGGTCATTGAGTCTAGCCCTCTGGAACTGTGAACTCCCAAATTAAATGTTTTCTTTTATCAAATGCCTTGGTCATGGTGTCTTTTCACAGCAATAGAAAAGTAATCAAGGCAACTGGACACAGAAAAAGCACTGAGAAAAAAAAAGGAGAACTGCAGCAATATACAGGCCGGTCCACTCAGGAAAGCCTTTGATATTTAGCAAACGAAACGCGGGACATCTAAACAAACCTGAATTTCATATAAACCAAAGAATTTTTAGTATGGTTTTGCCTACAATATTATGTGAATGTACATAATAACATACACACTCGTTTGTTTAAAATTCAGATTTAGCTGATGTCCTCTGTCTAGCTTGGTTGTTCCTGATTGAGACAGTTGCTCAGAGCACCAGCACATCACCCACCCCTAGACACAGAGAGGCCGGACTTGGAGTGGGAGCTGCCCATGACCACAGTTTGCCAGTGGCTCTGGGAAGGAGGGCAGGCTTTCTGAATGCAAAGTGGGATGCTGTCTCCTCTGGGGGGTTCTGTCTTCCTAAGTGGGGTGCTGACTTCTCTATGTGGGTTGTGTCTCACAGCTCCAGGTGAGGATGACATTTGATTAAGCCAGCCTGGAGGACCTGGAACTCTCCAGACAACAGCTTCAGTTTAGGTGGAGCTATTATTAGTAGTATCAATTTTTGTTATTTTGGTGGTGGGAATTGAACCTAGGGCCTCATGCATGCTACATAAGTGCTCGTCACTGAGCTGTAGCCCCAGCTGCTAGGTAGAATTATGAGACCTACTTCTAAACGGTCCCATATCAGGATTGGGCCAAAGGAGGGGACCTGGCATTTGCCTTAGGATTTTTTTGCCCTTAGGCTCTAGAAGTCTAAGAAATTGGAGGTAGTGGGGGAGGGACACACTGGGAAAGAAGGGCCATGTGAGTTCAAGGCCAGCCTGGTCTATAACAGCTAGCTCCAGGACAGGTTACAAAGCTACAGAGAAACCCTGTCTCGAAAAAATAACAACAAAAAAATTCTATTTATTTTTTAAACTACTAAGAAAAAGCTGGGAATATCTTTAATCCCAGCACTGGGGAGGCAGAAGCAGGTGGATCTCTGTGAGTTTGAGACAAGCCTGGTCTACAGAGTGAGTTCTAGGACAGCCAGGGCAATATAGAGAAACCCTGTCCCGAAACAAAAATCCATGGTTAGAAACACACAGTATAAAATTCCTCATCTTTTTTTTCTTTCTTTATTTTTTTGTTTGTTTTGTTTCGTTTTTGAGACAGGATTTCACTGTGTTGTGTAGTCCTGGCTGTCCTGGATCTCACTTTGTAGACCAGGCTGGCTTAGAACTTGCAGAGATCCACCTGCCTCTGCCTTCTGAGTGCTGGGATTAAAGGCATTCACCATCACACCTGGCTTCTTTCTCTCTTGAGTTAATTACTTTACTTAGAGATTATGTGTATGTGTGTATGTAAATGAATGTAGGTGTCCACAGAGGCCACGGAAAACAGATCACTTTGAGCTGGAGTTGCAGGTGGTTGTGAGTCACCCAGTGTGGGTGCTGGGAACAGAACTCAGTTTCTCTACAAGGGCAGTACATGCGCTTAACTGCTGTGCCGTCTCTCCAGCCCCCTGTCTTTCTTGAGTCTCACTGTCATCCAGGCTGACCTCTGAACTCAAGGAATCCGCCTCCTACTTCAGCCTTCCTTAAGCCTAGCTTGCGTTCCCACACCCAGTTAGAGGACATGTTGGGTGTGTTGGCTCTGAGATTCAAAACCAGAGCCTTAGCCTTAGGTATGATAGGCAGGCTCTCTTTCCTTTTTCTATTGGGACCACAGTGCTGGGTTCTCACCCATAGGTATTCAAGAGTCCCTAAGCTGTCTGGGACCACAGTGCCTAGCAAACCGTGTTCCTTAGAATGTGGCTATACTGGTAGGCAGCACCTCACCTGAAAGCTTACAACAGAAGAGTAAAGGAAGAACCTTCTAAGAGGAACGCTGCTTGTGAGGTAGATGTCTAAAAGGAATGCAGAGATGCTCAACCCTGGAGCTCTTTTAGGTTTAAGGTTGGAGAGTTGTATGGCCCCCATCAGTCACTATAGCTCACTGATCACATGATCACATGTGGCCTTTCCATCCTGAGGAACATACCTCAGCCTTCCCCTGCACACTGATGCTACCTGAAGCAAAGATTGCTTTGTTAAGTGGAGGACATTCCTCAACAGTGAGGATGAAAAGGAGAGAAGCTTGTAGATCCAGAGGGAGATCTCACGAAGCGGGTCTGAGCAGAGACAATGCACTTACGGGGACTGCACACCTGCCTTAAGGAGCTCTTGCCTGGGGAACAGTTTGACCCTTACAGGTGAAAGTGATCTGAGTCACCAATCAGATTTGTTTGTGACACACTGGAGAATTCCCACCAGCAAGCTTTTGATTTTGAGACTTTCTAGGGTGAACTGGTCCATCTTCTCCCCTTTCTTTGCAGCAGAAGCCGACAGCTCAGCCAGGCGACAGCACGCAACAGCAGTGGAGCAACAGACACCCTCTGGAGATGCTTCCTGCGCACCCTCTGTCCCCTTTTTTATCAGGGCAAACCTGGGCCATATCCTCTCCCCCAGCTTCCCACACTCCGAAAGCCTTGAGCTCAAAACCACACAGGGCAGGAGGTTGGGAGAGAGAGAGAAAGATGGGGTGAGACGGGGTGTGGAAGTCTGGGGGGGGAGATGACAGAATTGGGGGGGGAGCAGGAGGCTGAGTGGGAAAGCTTCCTTCCTGTAGGGCCTAGTACACAGAGTGCTGAGTTATGGAATGAGGACTGGCTCTGAGGATGAGGCCAGAACACCAAACTGCCACCACACGCTCCCAATCCCTTCTTTTTTCAATCAACTTGTTTTTTAACCCAGGTGGTTGCTGGGATAAACAGAAACCCATCACTTCTCCAAGCCAGGAATTCCAGGAAGAGAGAGCTGGTTGTCGTTCAGTAACTCACAGCCCATCTCTGAAGGCCGGGGAGGGAGCCTAGTCCAAAATTCTCCACTCCAGGACCAGCAGAAGAAAGGCGTTAGCATAAGATGGAGAGAGAGCACCGAATGCACCTCACATTAGCAGACAATATTGCCTTGATTGCAGACAACACACATGAATTGAATTGATAAAGGAGTCTTCCCATCAAAGCCAGAAATGAGCAGAAATTAACTTTAACAAAGTAAGTAACTGCGCGAAAAGACAGATAGAAGGAGCCCACTGTCTCCTCTGTGTGCCGCAGACGTAGAAGAGCAAAGTGTCCGGGCCCATCAGCGAGCACGAGAATGATTAATAAACACTTATGGGGACATTCATCTGACAGGCAACTGACAAAGCCCCACAATGATGGGGAGAAGGGGGCATTTCTCTTGATAGATGTATCTGAAACGCTCATTTACTCTTTTCTGATGGATTTAAATGTCCAGGTAGTCTCTCTCCATAGAAATTGATTTGGAAATGGTGCTGGGTTAAAAAGAAAGGATAGAGACTTAACTACGTTGGCGTGGAAGGAAATGTATTCACCCTCATCATCAATGCACGGAGTGAGATGTGAGGGGGTGGGAGAGGACTCCCTCTTTTTTGGGTCTAAAGCAAGCTAGACTGGCATGAAATCACCCTGTAAAACGGCACTGGTGATTAAACACTGCACAGGTCTTTTTCTTCCAAGTCCAAAACAGGTGTCGGGCAGAAGTAGTCAACACGAGTCCCTCTGTTGCAGGCAAAACACTCATATATATAAAAATAAAATAAATCTAAAAAGAAACAAAATAACAAGACACAGAAAGAAAAATTCTTAAATCTTTCACTCATAGGTAACTCCCAGTACTTTGACTTGTATTGTCCCAGATTTTTGTTGTTGTTGCTATTCTCTGTGCTGGGAATAGACCTCTAAACCTTTATGTGTATGCAAATGTCCTAAAGAAACAGAAAGCCCCATAGGCCCTGCATATGCTAGACAAATGCTCTGCCACTGGGCTAAATCCTCAGCTAGACCCGCCTCCCCCACTCATGGATTTTTCCATGTGGAAAATAGATTATATACTTATTAGAATTTGATATTTTTACTTAATAAAATACTTTCACTCATTAATATAACCAGTTCAAATAACATTAATTTATTTATTTACAGGCTTTCACTGTGCAGTCCTGACTGGCCTGGAACTCACTCTGTAGACCAGGCTGGCTTCTAAAACTCACAGAGATCCTCCTGCTTCTGCCTCTCGAGTGCTGGGATTAAAAGTATGAACCACAATGCCTGGCAGCCAAAATAAATACATACCCATGATAATTTCATTGTACAGAGATCCACACAATTAAGACTGGGCATGATATCTCAGCCTTGCAATCTCAGCTCTCAGGAGTCTGAGACAGGAAGAGAACATCATGAGTTTGAGAGCAAATGGGTGACACAGGGAGATCTAAGACAGCCTGCTGTACAGGATGGTGCTCTGTCTTAAACAGACACATAAACAAACCAACATTTTTTTTTTCTGAGACAAAGTATAGCCCTGGCTGTCCTGGAATTCACTCTATAGACCAGGCTGACCTGAAACTCAGAGAGATCCACCTACCTCTACTTCCCAAGTGCTGAAATTCAAGGCATACACCGCTGTGCCTAACAATGAACCAACAATTTAGCCTATTGCTTATTATTAGACATTTAGAAATGTTTCAACTGTTAGATATCATTAAAAAAAAAAACTAAATGATTGCAAACCATTTCTTTAACTTCCAGTTCACATGCCAATTCAAAGCCAAGGAGGGGTCAAAACAGATTCCTGCTGTGAAGGTTGGAGTGCATGCAGCTGTGCTCCCTATTTCAGTTTACATCTTGCCACCAGGACACCAGAATATGCATTTCCCTAAACTGTCAACATTGAAGTTTTGCCTTGTTTTTACTGGTATGAAAAAAATGATGTGGGATTCCCCCTGTGTGCTGTGAATATTTTATTACCATTGGTTAATAAAGAAGCTGCTTCGGCCTATGGCAGGGCAGAATATAGCCAGGCTGGAAGAGATATATAGAGAGAGTAGGCAGAGTCAAAGAGATGCCATGTAGCCACCGAAGGATAATGACCCAAAACCTTTCCGGTAAGCCACAGCCTCGGGGCAGTACACAGACTTTTAGAAATGGGTCAATTTAGGATGTAAGAACTAGCTAGGAATATGCCTAAGATATTGCATTGTAATTAATTAATTAATTAACAGTATTGTAATTAATACAGTTTCTGTGTGATTATTTGGGTCTGGGTGGCTGGGAAGAAATGAGCAGCCTCCGCTTACAGAAAAATGGAAAGTTTGCTTAAGTGGTGTTATTTTTCACTCAGTGAACTTATTGACAAACCAGTTACAGAGACAAGTAATTCTCTTCTAAAAGGTATGGGTAATGGTTTAGCGTGGATAGAAATATGTGTTTCTTATATAGGAAGGACCACAGAGGGAAAAGAATATGTAATAGTCCTTATGTTGGTAAATTGCTGATTCTGCAAATGGAATGGACACCCACTTCTGCCCATTTCAGACCCAAGCATGCTTGTCTCAAAGCATCCTCCAAAAACTCCCCTCTGGATCAGCGTGGCATCTTGGTTCTATCAAAGAGAGGGGCAACGACAAACAGCTAAGGGTCTTAAAAAAACATTATGCCCTTGAGAACAGCAAGAAGGCACACTGTTCCCAAATGAGGTTGCCCTTGCTTATCCCAGAGCATAAAAACATCTGTTGTGGGAACAAGAAGCTTGTCCACAGAGAAATTGCTCGGCTGACTCAGCAAGCCCACCCCGCTTCAGTTTCTGCATGATTTTGTAGCAGTATTTGATGACATTACTCCAGCTTGCTCTCTCTGTTGGGCTACTGCTGAACGCCATGGACACGGGATCCGAGGATGCTTTGCTGTCTTCCTGCTGCTTCTCTCTACTAGCTACTTGCTATTTATTCTTTGACTTTTGCTCGCGATGGGCTAACTAAACTCACTCATGCAAATCTGGAAAGCATGGCTACCTAGGATGATTCTCCTTACTGTGTAGAACAGCATTCAGTCCAAACTTGGTGGCTGTATTAGTTAGGGTTTCTATTGCTGTGAAGAGACACCATGACCATTGTTTGGTTTAATCTTAAGGAAAAAAAGCACTCCACCGACACAGATAACTCCAATTAAACCAGATTAGATCAAATTAAAATGCCCGTGTTTAATAAATGCAGCACTCTCGGGTGGACCAAGATAGCATGGCGGGGAGAGGAGCCCACGCAAATCCCAGAGACCATGTGTTCCTTTTTCTGGTGTGAGCCTAAAAAGCCTGTGGGAGAGGTCAGGACTTGGCAGGCTGGGAGTTGGAGTCTGGACCGATGCAACTCCCAGGCTACGGGCTGGGGTGATGCTTCCAATCATTCAACCATGGCAACTCTTATAAAGGAAAACATCTAATTGGGGCTGGCTTACAGTTCTGAGGTTTAGTCCATTATCGTCACTGTGGTGTACAAGCAGACACATGGTGCTGGAGAAGTTGCCGAGAGTTCTGCATATTGATCCACAGGCAGCAGAAGCAACTGTGTGCCTCACTGGGCATAGCTTAAGCTATGAGATCTCAAACCCTGCCCCCACAGGGAACTACTTCCTCCAACGAGACTACCTGTAGTGATATTTTCTTCATGTTTTAACAAATAAAGCTTGCCTGAAGTGTGTAGAGTGCAGAGCTAAGCCACTAGAGGCCAGGCAGTAGAGGCACTGGGCTACGTAAGATTGAATCTGTCTAAAAGAGAAATAGAGCTCACCCAAAGGTAATCTCAGCAGTAGGGAGGTGGAGACAGGAGTGAGATGGCTGCACAGGGAGAGTAATACAAAGTGGAAGGGGATAGGAGCTCAGTGCAGTCCGAGGTTTGGTGGAGGCAGAGGGAGTCTGGAGACACAGTCTGAGGACAAGATCACCCCTTTGGTCTGAACACTGGTAGAGGTCAAAGAACTCTCTAGTGGCTGACCTGTCTGCTTCTCTGATCTTCAGCATTAACTCCTATATCTGACTCTGGGTTTTTTTTTTTAAATATTTATTTATTTATTTATTATGTATACAATATTTTGTCTGTATGTCTGTCTGCAGACCAGAAGAGGGCACCAGACCTCATTACAAATGGTTGTGAGCCACCATGTGGTTGCCGGGAATTGAACTCAGGACCTTTGGAAGAGCAGGTCTCTTAACCACTGAGCCATCTCTCCAGCCCTGACTCTGGGTTTTTATTATTAAGACCAACTAGAATTTGTGCTGCTGTCACCCCTACTCCTAATAGTGCCATTTCCTGGGGCCTATGTGGGCCATTTTCTTTCAAACCACCACAGTGGTGAAATCACAGAGAGCTGTTCAGAACAGATGGTGGCCTCAGAGCTCCAGTGTTCTAAGGTTGCAGCTCATCCACCAAGAAGCAGCCCTAGTCTTTGCATCTGGTCTAATCTTGTCCCGTACTTTGGCCAGTGACTGCAAGGAAGGTGACGAGGCACTGATTCCAAGTCCTACGTACTTCTGTGCTCTCTAGGAGACCCTCCTTCATCTTGAGAACAAGTCCAAGCTAGCTACTAGTCACATATAGAGGCTGCTGTGTGACACTGTTCCTGGGAGACATGACAATGAGGAACTGACAAGAAAGTATGGATGCCACCAAAGTCCCACATAGAGAACCAATGAGTCTTAAAGGAATATGGCTGAGGGATTACTTACAGGAGCAGAAATGATTCAACTGTATCACCAGAAGCCCACCCCAACGTGGGTGATGAAAGCTGGAAACCTGGAGTGCACTGCACAGCCTGCAGGAAGTTCAACAGGGTGGAGACTGTCCTTTCCAGGTAGGCCAGGGGGACGGAGCCCCTTCCACTCATTTTGGCTAGTCTCTGTTTCTTCCAGTTAGTTCTTCCAGTTAGACTCTTCAAGATAGGTTGGCCCAATCTCTGTTTCCGGGCATCTCAGCTTGGCAGGGTGTCTCTCAGCAGACCTTATTGCTTATGTATGCTTGCAGAGGGAAGGGTCTCAGGTATGTGGTCAGTTTCAGGGACTTTCTAGAACTTTTCAGTTGTGTGTTTTCTGAACTTAAGGGGCTTCCCTGCCAGATGGAAAGCTTCACCTCTGTTTAATACATCCCAGGTCTAACTGAGATCCTATGAAAGATAGAGGCTTTGGAGGAAATTGTTGTAGGACAGAAGCTACCTCAGTCATGGCTCAACTAGACCAATTGGCTCCCAGAGGACCTGCCAATTGCCTGTAGATACAGCAGTACATCCACCAGAGATAAGTCACACCAAACCCAGATGGGCACATAGCTTTTCTGTGCAGTGATTATGACAGTCAAATGCTTCTCCCGTTTCTTCTTTTCTTTTCTTTCTTTCCTCCCTCCTTCCTTCCTTCTTTTCTTTCTTTTTCTTTTTGGCTTTTTTAGACAGGGTTTCTCTGTGTGGCCCTGGCTGACCTACAACTCACTCTGTAGACCAGGCTGGTCTCCAATCCACAGAGCTCCACCTGCCTCTGCTTCCTAAGTGCTGGGATTAAAGGTGTGCGTCACCACCACCCACCTTACAAATGCTTCTGAACTTGGTATGTAGTATTAAAATGGATACAAAGTCCTTTGAGCTAAGTCTTGGAAAAGGTGTAGAATTTAGAAGACTCTGCTGAGCTGCTATGTGGTAGAGGCTGGTAATGTCAGTGTGGATCCATCCTTAATGTCATCTTTAGAGGCCATTATTGGCATGATGGAAAATGGTTGGCTTTTGAGAATCTGTTAACAGAGCTTTACCTTAGCCTACAATCATTTACTAGTGTTAAGTCTGTAGTAATAAATAAACAAACATTTTAACTTCTCATTTTCATTCTTTTGTTTTGTTTCTGTAGTACTGGGAGTGGAACCAAGGCCATGTGTGTGTTATGCAGGCATTATACCACTGAGCCCTGTCCAAGCTGCTTTGGTGATCAGACCCCGTCCACCAATTCCACATATCCAAGACAGCACAGATAAGTCTATGCTAATTTTCTTGATGTCTATATCTCCCAGGGCAGCGGCAGGGGTGGGGATAGGGGTAGGGTGACTGCTTGTGAAATGACGCTTGCACAAAATACAGTGGATTCTGCCTGCCTTCGTGGTTGACATCTCTGATGCTTGGCCTATCAAATACGCACACTTCAGAATAAATCTCCATCAGTCCTCAAGCTTCATCTTTTCTTTCTTTTTTGGTGGATGTGGCTTGTTTGTCTGGTTGTTCAATTTTCAGCCCTGCTGGTAGAACCTGGGACCTTGAACATGTTAGGCAAATGCTCTAACATTAAGCTATACCCCCAACCCAATTCCCAGAATTGTGTGAGTGTGTGTGTATTTGTGTGTGTGTGTAGAACAGAGATAAACATTTAGTGTCTCTCCCCAGGAGCCATTCAGCTGTTTTTAAAATGTCATTCTCTCTCTCTTACTCACTCACTCTTTCCTCATTTTTTTTTGGTTTCTTTGTGTAGCCCAGGTTCTTCTAGAACTCACTCTGTAGTCCAGGCTGGCCTCTAACACACAGAGATTCATCTGCCCCATTTTTGTTTGTTTGTTTGTTTTTGTTTTTTGAGACTGGGTCCACATTGTGCAAAAAGGATCTACCTGTCTCTACCTCTCCAAGGCTGGGCTTATAAGCTTACATGAGGCCTGGCTTTTCACATGGATGCTGGGGATTAAACTCAGTTCCCATATTCACACAGCAGCCCTCTACTGACTGAGCTGCCTCCACAGTCCTCTGACCCCTGACCCTGCCATATACCCTGGATCCTACAATGCAACAGAAGTCTGGCAATTTTACATGATGCCACCATTGACATTCAGAGACTCAGAAAGCATAAACGGCCTCATGCATCTTTTACAGATTTCTTGCATGTGTATGTGTGTGCATGTTGTGCAGATGCATGAATGTTTGCACATGTGTAAAGGGTGTAGGTGCAGATGTAGTAGATTTTTTGTGCTGACAACCAGCTCCCAAATAAAGACATGGAAACTTATCACCATTATGAATGCTTGGCTTTGGCTTGTGCTTGTCTCACTAGCTCATAACTTAATTTAACCTGTTTCTCTTCATCTACATTTTTACCTTTTATTCTGTATGTCCCTCTTTCCTGCTTCCTTCATGTCTGACTGGCTGGTCCCAGGTGTGTCCCTCTTTTTCTCCCTCATTTTCTCATCTCTGAGCCTAGATTCCTACTCTTAACTTATTCTCTCCACCCACCAGTCCTGCCTCTCACTCTACTGCCTAACTATTGACTGTTCAGCTTTTTAATTAGACCAATCGGGTGCCTTAGGCAAACAAGGTAAAACAAACATCTTTACATAGTTACACAAATATTCTATTATACAACATGCAGAGGTTGACACTGGGTGTTGATCACGCTCCATTTTATGTATTTAGGTAATCTCTTGTTTGAACTCTATGCTCACTGAGTCAGATAGTCTAGTGAACTTTTTAACTTGTTTTAGAAATTCCCCTGCCTCTGACTCCTGAATGCTGGGATTATAGGTGAGCTACCATACCTATCCATATGGTTGCTAGGGATCTGAGCTCCAATTTGTGGCAAGTGCTTTATTCACCAGTCCATCACACATCTTGGTTTTAGATGTCCCTGGACACCATCGAGCCATATGCAGTTCATGATCTTTCCATACTGGATACCTCACCCATCCCAGGGACATAGCACTGCCGTGATATATCTCCCCAAAGACTCATATATTAGAGGTGTGCCCTTCGTCTTGTTGCTTTAATAGGACATGGTAGGACACCGAAGAGGTGAATCCTATTGGAAGGAAATTAGGTCATGTGGCATGGCTGTGAGGTGGCTATTGGAACAACAGCCCTTTCTTTTTTCCCTAGCTTCCTGGCCTTGATTATGCAAGCAGCCTTCAACCTTTCGCTTCTCAAGTTGACTGTCTCAGGTACTCGGTGACTGTAACGGAAGGCTGACTAACACACTTGAGAAGTCCTCCAAGATTTCCAAGAATCGTGTAACCTGTTTCCATTAAGTGTCTCTCCTTTCTCCACAACCTATCCCCATCCCTCAGCTCCATCTTCCTTCATCTTTCTCTAAGGTGCACTGACACAGGCTTCTTGCATATAGCAGTATTTTCTTTTCTTTTTTCTTTTTGTGTTTTTTTGGTACAGAGTTTCTCTACATAGCCCTGGCTGGCTTGGAACAAACTATGTAACTATGTAGATCAGACTAGCCTTGAACTTATAGAGATTCATCTGCCTCTGTTTCATGAGTGCTGGGATAAAAGATGTGAGTGACACCCCCTTGAATACACATACACACACACGCGCGTGCGCGCACACACACACACACACACACACACACACGCACAAACACACACACACTATTTTACCAAGACAGGGTTTCTCTGTGTAGCCTTGGCTGTTCTGAAACTTGCTTTGTAGATCAGGCTGGCCTTGAGCTCCAAGAAACCCACCTGCCTCTGCCTCCTGAGTGCTGGGTCTAAAGGCGTGCATCACCACTGCCTGGCCAGTGAGTCTGAATTTTAAAAGAGCATTTTCTGAAGGAAGACTGATCCTTTTTTCAGGGTTTGTCCAGTTCTTAAAGGCTTTTCAAAGCAGTCCCTAATTTTCCCTTGACACATTTTTCTTGCTCTTTAAAACAAAATTGTGTATGTATGTGTGTGTGTGTGTGTGTGTGTAATAGCCCCCAAAGGCCAGAAGAGGGCAGCAGATTCTCAGGAGCTAGAGTTTCAGGTAGTTGTAAGCCACCTGATACAGGTGCTGGGAACTATGCATGGGTTCTCTGAAGATCAGCAAAGCTCTTCATCCCTGAGCCAGTTTTTCTAGTTCCTACTTTCCTTACTCAAGGTAGATAGAGTCTTGCTACATAGTCCACATGACTGGAACTCAATATGTAACCCAGGCTGGTGTGAATGTGCAGTCTTCTAGCCTCTGCTTTCCAAATGCTAGGATCACAGGCCTGTACCACCATGCCTAGCTAGGCTGATGTTTCTGGCCATGAACTTGACACGTGAGTAAGCACTCATTATCTCCTCACATTATAATGAATCATTATAACGTGATCACTATTGTTTAAGACTGAAGAATCTTTCATAAAAAAAGCTGTTCCATCACAACTATGATAATGTGAAGGGCAAAGGCCACACATTTGCCTCCCTCCATTTGGCAGCACCAATAGAGATGCAGAGTCTCCCCTGCTCTAGATTTCTGCTTAGGAACGGACTGTTGGAAGAAGGTGCATTTCCCGCACAGACCCGCACAGATCCCAGGACAAAGAGAACTGCTCCTTGCCATCACTGTGACTCTAGAGATGCCAGGCTCAGAGGCTGAGTTTGGATTCTCACATGGCAGGAGGCAGTGATGGATGGAGGTCCAGTTGAAGTTGAAGCTGCGATGAATGCAGTGAGCTGCTGTGCCTGCCAGCTGGGGGCTGGATTTTTCTCAGGCCACTGTTTAGCTTGCTATAAACTCATGGACTCTTTCCATGAAGGAGGGGCAGAACTGCTGACAGGGTGGGTTGTGGGCCACAGGCCACCATGGGGGAGCTCTCTGAGCAAGTGGGGTTTTTGGCTTGTCCAGACAGCTGGCATGGGGGGTGCTGCTCTTATTCTGGCTTCCTACTTCAGGCATCAAGGGAAAGTTGCTGGAGGAAGATGTTGATTCCATCCACAGAAGGCTCTGACAGGGAAGTGATTCTTACCCGATGGATCTGGGAAAACCCTAACCATGAGATATATGAAAAGAAGAAGGATGTCCTGTCTCAGTCCCATCCTCCATGCTCTCCCACCCCCACTCCCCCCATCTCAGGACTGGAACAGCCATACTCCAAGAGGCCCAGCCACCTTGTCAGCTATGGGAGAGGTCCTTCCTTTGACGCCAGAAAGTTTCTTCCCTCTTGGGTAGTGTGACCAAGACAGCCAGGCTCATCTCTTCCTCCACTTCACCAAAGTCAGGCAGGCACAAGGGTTAACAAGGATTTAAGCACTGGCCCATCTTACTCAGACTCAGCCAGAGTTGCCTGCTCTTCACTAAGACACAGGAGCCATGTGCCAGGACCTTCCAGTCAGCCATGGCCAACCTGGAGCTCATGGGCTGCATGTGTCCTGGGATAGCCATGAAGGTGGCTCAGCACAATTGTGACAGACAATGTCGGTCCTCTAGGTCCAAAGGTTGGACACGTCTATGATGGGGCAGCTTGGGGAAGGAATGAAGAGGAGACATCTACTTCCTGGAAGTGGCTGTGAGGCAGCGGGGAACACCATTAGAAGGCATTCACTTTTCCTTTGTAAAAGGAGATTGTGTATTGGTTTCCCAGCTGCCCAGACCTGAATAATCACACAGAAACTATATTAATTACAACAGCCGCCCAGACCTGAATAATCACACAGAAACTATATTAATTACAACACTTCTTTGCCGACAGCTTAGGTATATTTCTACCTCTTTGTTATATCTTAAATTAACCCATTTCTAATAGTCTGTGTATCAGCATGAGGCTGTGGCCTACCAGTAAGATTCCGGTGTCTGTCTCCTTCAGCAGCTACATGGCGTCTCCTTCTGTCTCCCTGCTTTCGGTTTAGTTTTTCTGCCTAGCTCTATTCTGCCCTGCCATAGGCCAAAGCAACTTCTTTATTAGCCAATGGTAATCAAACATATTCATAGCATACAGAGGGGAATCTCCACATCAGTCCCCGGCTGCTGGTGTAGCCTCAGCTTCCCCTAATCCCTCAAAAACTGAGAACTTGAAGTTACACACATTCCCCGGCTGCCATTGGGAGAAGCAAACTGTTTCTTCAGTCTAAAGTACCTGTTTTAGTGTGGTTCGTGTTTCTAGAACAGAATATCTGAGGCTGGGTAAGTTTTAAAGAAAAGAGCACTCTAAGAGGGACTTTTGACTCGCTTATTCTAAACTCCTGTCCAGTTTTTTTTTTTTTTTTTTTTAAGGAAATGCATTTGGCTTGAGACCGCAGAGCTGGAAAATCCAAGACTAAGAGGCCACATGAGGCAAGGCCTTCTTCTGAGTCGTTCCAGGAGGAAGAAAAGCAAGAGAAGGCAAGAGCAGCTGAGCAAGGGCAGGCCAAGCATGGTTTTTATTTACAAACCCACTGTCCATGTAGCTGACATGCCCTCATAACACCAATCCTACCCTCATGACCCAGGCCTTTCACTAACCTCTGCCTCTGGGACTTCTAACAAGTGAACCTTGGGGAGCCCTTGAGAGTAGTATGTAAGTGCTTGGATGGGCTTTTTTTTCTCTTTCTTTCTTTCTTTCTTTCTTTCTTTCTTTCTTTCTTTCTTTCTTTCTTTCTTTTTCTTTTGAGACAGTGTTTCTTTATAACTTTGGAGCCTGTCCAGGAATTCACTTTGTAGACCAGGCTGGCCTTGAACTCACAGAGATCCAGTCTCTGCCTCCTGAGTGCTGGGATTAAAGGTGTGTGCCACCACTGCCCAGAACCTTTAGAACCATAATGAGGTAGGTTCTTTCTTTGAGACACTATCAGTTACAGGTGCCTATGACCCACTGGGAAGGAATCCAGGGGCCAGCAGATGGTAGCCGGAGCTGAGAGTCTCTGATTCGTTCTAACAGCCATCCACTGTGCTGACAGCAAGGCAAGGTAGGAACAAGAGAGGTGCCATCGGAGGCCACCCGGAGCCTTGAACATGAACGAAGGAAAGTACAAAGGCCCCACATGGACCAGGAAGGGCCAGAGGAGAACCTGGAGAAGGTTCCAGGGCTTTGAGATAAGAATTTAGACAATGAGAAGGTGATGTTTGCTGTGTAGCAGAACAGACATTTTTCGGAAGGGAGGACACAAGAGGCAGAAGGGAAAGCCTGTTTCCCAGACGCCGAGGCGTGGCTCCAGGGCTCTGAGCAATTGCTCTGGTTTCTTTCCCAAGATGGAAATCATACACTCATCTGATAGAGCCAGTGGGGAAGTCTGTGGGACAATATGGGAGAAGTCCCAGAACAGAGTCCTTGATGACGCCACACGTGGTGAGCATTTGCTCTCTTCCCAGCACCCCTCATGCTGTCACAGGCTCTGCATCGCTGGTAGCCATAACATGGGGGCTGGCAGGTGACAGTGCCCACTGTGCGTACGCTGGTAGGTGACCCACAAGTGGGATTCACTTCTCTCTTTGTCTCTGCTAGTGTCCTGACTTTTTGCCTCTTTTCTTTCTAGCCAGAGTCCCAGCCTCTGGCCCTCCCTCAATGCTCTCCAGCCCCACTTTCCTTCCCTAGGGCATATAATCTTCCTTAGGGATGCTGGCTTGTTCACGCCGTGATAGCAGACTGTTAACAGTCACCATTTGGACATGGAAAAGCCTTTTGTTGTCTGCAAATTGTAGATAATATCCCTGGTGCTTCTGTCCTGACAAGGACTCAGGAGGACTGAAGAGGATGCAGATATGAGAGCTAGAGAACAAATTGGGATGCGTGGTGAGTCAGCTGCTTGCATGTTTCTGGGAACTGCTGTTTGAAGATGGGGCGAGCCGCCTTGGTCCTCTCATGTCTTCCTTTGTTCTCACCCTGGGTCAGCTAGAATCAGTGATCATTACATTGCTTGTTGTTTGAAGCATTATACGGGGTCTTCGTGCCACATGGGTACCACAGACTCAGCCAATGAAGCCCAAAAAAGCCCTGTCCTGAATACAAAATTCTGTCTGAATGAATTTGGAGAACGGTGCATTTACAGGAGTACCTGTGGCTGTGGGGAAGGAGCCATTCCCAAGTCTCTGGCATAAGCAGAGCTGTGTCATGGTTGTGGACAGAGTGGGCTGCTTGTAGCTGCATTGGCCAAACATATCCGTGGTTTATTTGCAAGGCAGCCATGCCACTGGGGCTGGCTGTGGCTCTGGACTGCCCTTTCCTGTGGCCACATGCTGTAAGCTGCTGCCCCAGTGAAGAAGTGCTGGGCTCAGAATCCTTGAACAAGTGTTCAGCTTCTCTAAACCTAAATGTCCTCAACAGAAAAGATGTACAGGCTTGCCTGCCACTGGGCATAGTGGTACGTGCCCTTGACCCCAGCCCTTGGGAGATAGATGCAGACAAATCTCTGTGAATTCGAGGCCAGTGTGGTTGGTACAGTGAGTCCCAGGACAGCCAGAACTACAGAGTGAGATCCTGTCTCAAAACAAAACAAAAGATGTTCACCTGCTTCTCACACAGGTGTGTGCAAAATTCAAAGGAAAGGCTATGAAAATGTTCAGAAACCAGAATCTCTAAGCTAATGTGCAGTGCTGCATCTATTATGTGTCCCTGAGTGACAAGACCGCCGCTCCCCCAGGACACTTGAGAGTACTGTGGAAAGTCATGTGAAGATTGGGCCTGCGGTGAGGTTCCTGGCAGCTATTTGAGTGCACAAGGTTAGCTGCCAGGGCTTGACCTAGTTAAGGACCCGTCTATCAGATTCACAGCTCTGAGACACACAGCAAAGCCGCTGCAGAGCGACAGCACTCCACGTCTTCATGGCCGAGGGACCTGGGGAACCATTGCCAATGGTCTTCAGAAGGGTCCAGAATGGTCGCTGGGATGGGGCTGGGCCTCTGCTTTGCATTGGAAGTTCTATGGTCTGTTAGCCAATGTGGAGTTTTCTGAGTTGTCTCAACAAAGAGCACAACAGACAAGAGCATTAAACTAGAACAAATGTGTTGGGATTGGGGGCAGATTGGTGTTTTTTGGGAAGCTATCACCTGTCCCGCAATCCACTCCCTCCAGTTTCTTGCAGAACACTTGGGAGGGAATCTCTTCTCAGTCCACAATCTTATGTCACTTTTGTCCTTACTCTGTCAAAGAGGGTAGTTACAGGTACTGCCGGTAGAGAGACAGGCAGAATGACAGCCCTGCCATCTGCTGGATGAGGGGCACTGTGCGGGCAACCAAGTGTGCTCCCTCTGTGATCCCTCAGTTTTTAATTAGTAAAGCGGGGGTGTGGCAGTCACACCCCTTATGCACAGTTTGGGTTTCTGCAGCTTCCGTTATCTGTGCTCAGCTGCAGTCAGAAATTATTACATGGGAACTGCAGAAATAGACAGTAGGAGTCTTCGACTGCAGACCATTTAGAGAAGTGTGCCACAATCGTCCTCTCTTGTTTCGCCAGTGTAGCCACACTGTACGGGCTACCTGACCGGTAGTGCACAGTCTGCTCGGCTATGGGGTCTATGGGCACAATGCCATGTAGCCCCATAGCCGAGCAGACATTTATTTTATAGAGTAATGGTCCCAACATGCATGAGTAAGTGACGCTGGATAGTTCATTGAAGACTTTTACAATCCTTCTCGCTTGTGATTCTCATCAGTATCTTCTGTGATTAACACATGAAATAAACTTTATTATAGGCCTCATGTGGACGAGTGAGGGAAAACAGCAGGTGTAGGGTTCAGTGTTACGTAGGGATTCAGGCATCCAGTGTGGCGGGGGGCTTAGAGCACATTCCCAAATAGGGAAGGGTTGTGGCAATGATTTCTCTGTTGTCCTGGAGGTTGAAGCCAGGACTTTGCACATGCTAGGTAAGTGCTCTATCACTGAGTTACATCCCTGACCCTGGACGAGCGTTTTTAGAGGGTTTGTTGTGGGTATTAGTGCTGAGCTATCACCATCTGACTTTGAGTCAACGCGTGTTGATAGAGACAAGGATGGAATACTCATAAATTTCTTAATTTTTTTTTGTGGGGGAGAGGATCTGGGTTTTGGATTTGGTTTCTCTGTGTAGCCCTGACTGCTCTGGAACTTGCTCTGTAGACCAGGCTGGCCTCAAACTCACAGAGATCCATCTGCCTCTGCCTCCCAAGTGCTGGAATTAAAGGCATGTGCCACCACTGCCTGGTTTAATTTTTTCTTTTGCCACAGAAGAGTGTGTTGCAGGAAGAGCAAGGCAAGCACTCTCACCAATGAGCCATGTTCCCAGTCCCGCTCAAAAGCTTCTCTAGCAGTGACTACCGTGTCCTGTATCTGTTTAACAATAATAAGTGGTATTAAGAGTACCGTCGGGTGGCCTGAAGAGCCAAGTACATAGACATCAAGTGTAGAAGCTGTTTTTCAAGTCCCTGTTCACATGGACATTCTATAAAACTTTAGTCCATTAATCTTAGCCCTTGAGAGGCAGAGACAGGTGGATCTCTTTGCGTTCAAGTTCAGCCTGGTCTACAGAGCGAGTTCTAGGCCAGCCAGGGCTATACAGAGAAACTCTGTCTCAAAAAACAAAAATAAATCCTTCAGTTCATGAAAAGTAAGAAGATACAATAATAATAATATCCAAATCAAACTTCTAGGCGCAAAAATGTCCACATCTGAATGAAAACACACTAAAGTGGGTTAGTGAAGATTAGTTAGGGGAAAGCTGTAGACATTTTAAAAGCTTAGAAATAGGAATTTATTCCAAAGAAAGCTGCTGTTTAGCCATTCCTCTAATTCAAACCTTCATTCCAGGGATCAGGAGGAGGTGGCCCATGAGAGTCAGGAGGTGAACAAAAGGTCATCTCATCTGTCTGGGAGAAAAGACACAGGTGACTTGGATGCTCCCTCACCTGTGTTATAAAAAGGTTTGTGGACAGGCGCTGGTGGCACACGCCTTTAACGCCAGCATTCGGAAGGCAGAGGCGGGAGGATCTCTGTGAGTTGGAGACCAGCCTGATCTACAGAGTGAGTTTCAGGGTAACAAACAAACCAAAAGGAGTGATCATTCCAGGGTGTGGAGACTGGCCAGCCCAGCAGCAGAGGAGGGTAGCAGGCTGTTCAGTGAGCTCCACGGTTACAGCTTTCTTGGTTGGTCACCTATGTTTATGGTGACACAGTGAGTTCTGCCACACCCCTTCTCCTGTAAGTCACCCCAATAAAAACTCATTGGTTCACCAAAGTTGGACTTTGGTGCAATCATTACTTAGATCTGTCCTGGGCTTTTTCTGGTGTGACTAGAGGGGTGTGTATGTGTGTGTGTGTGTGTGTGTGTGTGTGTGTGTGTGTGTGTACGGTATGTATGTATATGTGCTGTGAGTGTGTATGGTGTGTATGTTTGTGGTGTGTATATGTGGTGTATATATATGTGTGTAGGGGTATGTGTATATGTGGGATATGTGTATACACATGTGTTTGTGATATGTGGTGTGTGTGTATAGTATATATGTGTGTGTGCTGTGAGTGTGTGTGGTGTGTGTATATATGTTTGTGGTGTGTATATATGTGAGGTGTGTATATGTGGTGTGTATATGTGTATATATGGGGTATGCGTATACACATGCGTTTGTGGTATATGTGGGGTGTGTGTGTGTGTGTGTGTGTGTGTGTGTGTGTGTGTGTGTGTTTGCCATGGACCAGCTCAGGGGAGCCCCTCAGACCATGGGAGAATCAGGGTCTTGGTACCAGGAAGACACAAGTTAGGCGAATGACAGACAGACTAACACACAAGAGAGTGGTTTGAATCTGCTGCAACTTTACTGAATTCACACTTTCATTATATAGTATTCAAACAAAGAACAAACCAGAAGGTCATGTGTCATAAGTTGGCACAGTATGAAAGTTTCTTTTAGTCACGTCCGCGATGAGCAGGTGTTAGACATAACACATCCTGGGAAGGGAAACTCTTGTCCTTGGGACCAAAACTTTAGGCGAGTGGGTACATCTTATGTAGGAATAGAAAGTTTCTGTCTCATTAATTGCTATCATGGCCCTTCTTTTTTCTTAACCCTTTCTTTATCTCCTCTAGTGACTCTCTGCATCTGCTGAAATATACTTGCTTATACTTTCTTATGTAGCAAGAACCATGGGGGTTGGGATCTAGCAAGTCTATCCATAAATGATAGAGTTAAGTAACCCTGCTTTTGTCCCTCATATATCACAAACTTATGACTACCATCCTCATGTCTCTCTGTGAATGGGGTCATATAATGACTCAGTTATACTCCTGGGTGGTTCCCACCATATATCCCCTATCCTTAACTAAACTACCTTATGAGCCTTATGTGTTAGAATACTTAAACTTGTAAGGGGAATTTTTTTCTAGTTTCTTTATTTCTAAAATGGGGATTATAAATAACATCTGGATCTTAACCTATATTTTTCCTTATTACATCAGTCTTTACTTAGGAAAAATTCCTGCTGCTGTAACTCCAAAATACTCCCTTTACTGATCTCTTATTGCTTACAACCAGAATTTGCACAAGGGCTTGAAACGCTTGAGGCATCTCTAGTACTGTATTAATATCAAAGTCATAATAATCATATCCAGGAACATCAGGAGGTTCTCTGGTAAAATTACGTACTTGGCCAAGTACAGCAAAGAACATTATCAGGAAACAGAATAGCAGAGGCAGCTTGACCATCTAAGATGGCGGTGAGAACACGATCCTCCATTCGAGTTCATGATTTGAGCTAATTACCATGGAACACCGGAGGCATAGCCGCAAATGGCACGAACCTCCCCTTCCCTTCCTGTGTCCTTTGAGCCAAAGGCATCATTGTCACACAGGCAACACTGCCGTGGGTGTGGCATGTGGTGTCCCATCTTCTTGGGAAGTCTATCCCACAACAGAAGCAGCACAGATGACAAAGAATTTTTGAAACATGATTAGCATCAGTATGTTATAGAGCCAAGTGACTGACATACACATAGCTGGAGCCCCTGATAAGGGGGCAGAAGAAATAATGAGGCAGTGGCCAAAACTGACCAGGATTTTTACACACAAAAGCCTTCAATAAAACCATAAAATTGTGAGTTCGAGACCAGCCTAGTCTACAAGAGCTAGTTCCAGGACAGGCTCCAAAAGCTACAGAGAAACCCTGTCTCGAAAAACCAAAAAAAAAAAAAAAACATAAAATTAAAGCACAAACCACATCATGGCAAGTCATAGCAATGACAAAGCACTAACGCTAAGCCAGAGAAATTCACAGAGAGAGAAATGGGTGAGGGAAGCTATCTCACAGAATAGAATGCAAACGAGAAACATGGTAAAGTGATATACTAGAAAGGAAGGAAGAAAGGAAGGGAGGAAGGAAAAGGGAGGGAGGGAGAGAAGGAAGGAAAGAAGGAGGGAGGAAAGTGTAGCAATATTTCATTTGTATTTTAATAAATAAAGCTTGCCTGAGGTCCAGAAAATACAACAGCTGCACTGATCAGCCTTGCAGACCAGGCAGAGGTGACACACACCTTTAATCCTAGTAGCCACACTAGTTTGCCACAGAAACTGGGTGGTAGTGGTGCACACCTTTAACTCCAGCACTAGAGAGGAATATAAGATGGGAGGAGACAGCTCTCAGATGTAGTATCATTCCAGAGATTCCTGGAGGCAGGATCACAATTTTGAACTGAGGTAGAGGTAAGAGCCAGTGGTTGGCTGTTTTGCATTTCTGACCTTCAGGCTGAACCTCAATTTTTGTCTTTGGGTTTTTATTAATCATGCTACAGGGAGGGAGGGCGGGAAGGAGGGAGGAAGAGAGAGAAGGAGAGAGGGATAGAAGAGGAAGGGGAAAAGGGAAGGAAGGAAGAGGAGGGGGAGGGAAGGAAAAAAGAGGAGGGGGAGAGAAGGAAGGAAGGAAGGAAGAAGGGAGGTATAGTGGTATATTGCTTGCGTTTCAATAAATAAAGCTTGTAGCTTGGTGGTGGTAGCACACACCTTTAATCCCAGCACTCAGGAGTCAGAGGCAGGCAGATCTCTATGAGTTTGAGGCCAGCCTGGTCTACAAGAGCTAGTTCCAGGACAGGCTCCAAAGCTACAGTGAAACCCTGCCTTAAAAAAGATAAATGAAGGGCTGGAGAGATGGCTCAGTTGTTAAGAGCATTGCCTGCTCTTCCAAAGGTCCTGAGTTCAATTCCCAGCAACCACATGGTGTCTCACAACCATCTGTAATGAGGTCTGGTGCCCTCTTCTGGCCTGCAGACATACACACAGAATATTGTATACATAATAAATAAATATTTTAAAAAAGATAAATGAATAAATAAATAAAATAAAATAAAGCTTGCCTGAAGATCAGAGGGCAAAGCAGCCATTCTAGTCAGTCATACAGGCCAGGTAGTAGTGGCACACATCTTTAATCCCAGGACTCAGAAGACAGAGGTAGATGGATCTGTATTTTGAGGCCAACCTAGTCTACAGAGCAAGTTTCAGGACAGGCTCCAAAACTACAGAGAAACCTTGTCTCAAAAAACCAAAAAGAAAGAAAGAAAGAAAGAAAGAAAGAAAGAAAGAAAGAGAATATAGAGGAACAGCCCAAGGTTTTCAAACAACCAACCTTAGTATATCCAGTAACCTTACAGGAATTACCAAATTTTAGAGGCTCTGTAAGATCTGAATGGACTCCTGTGCCAATATTAGATTTAAGGAGATTCAACAAAACAATAATCTCATATGGCACACATTCACCTTTTGTGAAGCAAATGTTAAACTCATGGTCAGTTTGTAATAGAATTATCCCTAAAGACTGGATAGACTTGGTTAAAGCTGTTTTAGAGCCTGGTCCACAATTGCAGTAGAGTGCCTGGTTCAGAGAAGAGGCTATGACTAATGAACAATGAAATAAGGCTAGAGGTATGAAAATCCCCAAAGATCAAATTGTTGGAGAAGAAAATTATGCTATTAAAGAAAAGCTATCACTATATGTCTTTATGTCGTACAGCAGCTTTGGATGCTTGGGACAGAACTGAAATAGTAGGAAAGAAGAGTGAATCATTTACTAAAGTCATACAGGCCTCAAATGAAAACTTCGTGGATTTCTTACAAAGATTGATATCAGCAGTAAATAAAATGATACCAAATTCAGAAGCTGGACAAATAATAATTGAATCTCTGGCTTTTGAAAATGATAATTCTCAATGCAAAAGGAAAATTAGGCTGTTAAGGAAAAGATCCAAGATAAAATTAGTATTGAATCTCATGACCATGATGATACTTGGAGAGAAGAGGTGATTTCCAGAGATTTGAAGAAAATTTGAAATGTCAAGTGTTTCAATTGTGGTAAACAATGTCACCTTAAGAAAGACTGTAAGCAAGACATTCCTAGAAATAATGCTTTTTCTAAGCATAATCCATTCAGAATGCCCCTCTCTTATGTAGAAAGTATGACAAAGGCAGGCATTGAACTAAATTATGAATGTAGGTCAACAAGGGATATTCAAGGTAATCCTTTGTTGGAAAACTTCATGAGGGGCCTCTTGTAGGTCTCTATGCCAGATCCAGTTCAGTCCTTTCCTACCATCATCATAGAGGCAACTCCTTCCTAGAGCAATTAAAGAATCTAGTGACTATTGTAAGAAGCCATACTGTTTGGATAATAGAACAGCTATTAGACAGAACAAAAAGTTTAGGAGAAACCATAAAGTGAGTATTTTGGTGAATTTCTATAAATGAACAAAGACCAAAATTAAAAATATGCATATATGGCATTATCATTGAAGGTCTGGTAGACACAGGTGCAGATATAACAATAATTTCAACAGAATCTTGGCATCCAAATTGGCCTCTTCAGGATGTAAGTGTTCAGTTTTTAGCGACCAGAACCTTATCTCAGGTAAATCAGAGTGTGAGATAGGTCAAATGTATAGGGCTAGAAGGACAAAGAGAAATATTAAAACCATATCTGACTAACATAGCAATGAATTTATGGGAACGTGACTTGTTACAGCAATAGAATACTCAGATTAATATTCCCTCAATCTTAAAAACAACCCATAAATTAACATATGTTTCTGGGGAAAATATTACAAGGTATTTATTATAAAGAACAGTCTTCAACCATTCAAGTTGTACAAGAACAGGACACAATAGCTGCTGACCATCTAAAGGTACCAACAGCCCTATCTTTTTTTTTTTTTAAAACACCCCTCATGATTTTATTGTCTTTCTAACATAAATTGCCTTCGAACTGCATCAGCTCAGTTAAAACACACTGTTCTCTCGGACGTGTCCTAGGGCTCCACTGGGATCCGCCAGTCTCTGCGATGTGTAGTCCCCAATCCCACTCCCAAGCCACCCTCGCTCCCCAGCCCTATCTTTAAAATAGATGACAGACAAACCTTTATAGGTTGTGGAATGCCGCTTAACAACAGAGAAACTGCAGGCCTTAAAACAGCTGGTACAGAAGCAACTAGATGCTCAGCATATTGAATAATCAACCAGCCCTTGGAATTCTCCTGCATTATTTGCTAAAAAGAAATGTAGAAAATAGAGAATAGTAATAGATCTAAGAGCTGTTAATAAGGTAATTCAGCCAATGGGCTCTCTACAGTTTGGGATTCCTTTGCCTTCTCTATCACCTAAAGGATGGCCTCTTATAGTTATTGATTTAAAAGATTGTTTCTTCATTATACCTCTACAAGAAAAAGACAGAGAAAAATTTGCCTTCAAATTATCTATTTACAATAATTCTCAGCCTGCTAAGAGATATCAATGGAACATTCTCCCACAGGGAATGTTAAATAGCCCACCCTTTGCCAATATTTTGTAAGTCAGTCATTGGAAATCATGCATAAACAATTTCCAGAATCTGTAGTTTACCATTACATGGATGAAAATTTACTATCTGATTCAAATGTAGATACTTTAGAAAGAATGTTTGAATAAGTAAAAAAAAATTTGTCTTATTGGGGATTACAAATTATTCCTGAAAAAAAAATACAGCAAGGAGATTCTATTAATTATTTAGGCTATAAAATATGTTTACAAAAAAATTACAGCCCAAATTAGGAGAGATTGATTGCAGACTCTTAATGACTTAGCTAGGTAGGAGACATTTTCTATCTACAGTGTACTATTGGGATAGGTCCTGATGATGTGATTAATTTAAACACAACCTTAGGTGGTGACAAGGACTTAAATAGTCCCAGAAAATGATCAGCTGAAGCTGAGGAATCATTGGCTTTGATTGAAGAGAAATTACAGAAGGCACATATGTGGATCTGAATCTTAACTGCATTCTGGTTATATTGCCCTCCAAACATTCTCCTACAGGAATTTTAATGCAGAGCAAAGATATTATTTTAGATTATTATATTATTATATAATATATATTATATTATTATATATTATATTATATTATTATTATAGATATTTTTATTCCAAAAGCCAAGTAAAAAATTTAAAAACTTAGGTGGGAAAAGTCTCTGAGTCAATTATAAAAGGAAAATTGGTACTTTATCAATTAGCAGGAATAGACCCAGAAGAAATTATAGTACATTTTAATAATGATGAAATTAATGAATTATGGGAAGACAGTGAGCCCTGGAAAAGAGCTTGTAGTAATTTTTTTTGGGGAGAGTTTAGCAACAACTATCCCAAAAACAAGAAAATTCAACTTATAAAGAGAATTATCTGGATCCTTCCTTGCATTGCAAAGGACACATCAATAACTGAAACTCCTATATGCTATACTGATGCCAATGAATTAGGAAAGGCAGGTTACAAAACAGAAAATTCAAATAAAGCTGATCAAGGCCCTTATGATTCTGTCCAAAAGTCAGAATTATATGCTATTCTCATGGTGCTAAGGGATTTTAAAGAACCTCCCAACATAGCTACCAATTTGCAATATGCAGAAAGAGTTGTTTTGCATATGGAAATTACTGAATTTATACCAGATGATACAGAATTGACTTTATTATTTATTCAGTTGCAAGTTACAATCAGGAATAGGCATCATTCCATATACACAACACACATTCAGTTCTATATGTGTTGCCAGGTCCTCTAGCACAAGGTAATGCAGAAATTGACCAATTATTGATTGGAAATGTGCTGAAGGCCTCAGAATTCCATAAAAACATCATGTCAATAGCAAAGGTTAAAAAAGACTTTTCCAGGAGTGGAGGCTGCATCCCTGGGCGGCTGGTCATTGTGTCGCTGCCACAGACTCCGCAGCGGAGCCCCCCGCCCCCGCCCGGCTGCCCCGAGTCGGAATGAGCTCCAGGAAAGTGCTGGCCATTCAGGCCCGAAAGCGGAGGCCGAAGAGAGAGAAACATCCAAAAAACCACCTCCATCCTGGACGTGCAGCTGGTTTGGGCGGCAGCTGCTTGGAAAAGCCTTTCGTGGAGAAGTAGGTGCTCCGAGGCTTCAGAGCGCCGCCCGGTGTTCCTGTTTCCTCTCTCTTTGGGTTTGCTGGACCAGCGTTAAACATCTTCGCTCACATTGGTTGCCTTGTTCTTCCTTTTGTGCAAGAACTTTGTGTGTTGTATCTTTGATACTTTGGAGAACAACGGAATTGCCTTTATTTAATAAAATTCCAAAATACAAAAAAAAAAACTTTTCCAGCTTCTGTAAAGCACAGGATATGGTCAACAAGACAAAATGGCAGCCTACAGAATGGGAAAAGATATTCACCAACCCTACATCAGACAGAGGTCTGATCTCCAAAATATATAAAGAACTTAAGAAATTGGCCATCCAAAGAACAATAAAAAAATGTAGTACAGACCTAAACAGTACAGACCTAAATAGAGAACTCTCAACAGAGGAATCTAAAATGGCTGAAAGACACTTAAGGAAATGTTCAACATCCTTAGCCATCAGAGAAATGCAAATCAAAACAACTCTGAGATTCCATCTTACACCTGTAAAAATGGCCAAGATCAAAAACACTGATGACAACTTATGCTGGAGAGGGTGTGGGGTAAAGGGAACATTTCCGCATTGCTGGTGGGAGTACAAGTTGGTAAAGCTATAATGGATTAAGTGAAAATACTGTGGATCCCCAAGTGGCTGCAGCAGCAGAAATACTGCAGGTCCCCAAGCTGCAGCAGTGGGGAGCAGCCAGTCACAGGCAGGGATAGCACAGTTCTCCAAGTGGTTGCAGCGGGCCACAAGTCCTGGGCAGGGAGCCACATGGTGTGTGAGAGTCAGATGGACAGACCTTGTTGGGGGCAGCCAGTCCCATGAGGAGAGACAGACAGATGGACATGCCACTAAACCATGCCGCAGGTCTCCAAAGGCAGCTGGTCCCAGGCAGGGAGCCATGTGAGGGGTGAGAGACAGATAGATAGGCACACCATGCAGAGTTAGATTGGATATTATTTAGTGGGTTATGGAAGGGAAGGGGAGAAGGAAGAAGAACAGAGAGGGAGAGGGAGAGAGAGAGAGAGAGAAGAGAGAGACAGAAGCTGCCTCTTCAAGAGATAGATGGAAAAGGAGAGACTCAGGCTGGAAGCTAAAGATCAGCTTGCCTGGGTGGATGGGGGAAGAGAGTGGGCATGGCTTGTCTCTTAAAGGGACAGAACAGATCATTACAACAGCCCCTGTGGATGTCAGTATGGTGATTTCTCAGAAAATTAGAAAACAACCTCCTCCAGAAATACCACTTTTGGGCATATAGCCAAAGGATGCTCAGTTGTACCACAAAGACATGTGTTCAACTATGTTCATAGCAGCATTGTTTGCCATAGCCAGAACCTGACAATAACCTAAATGCCCCTCAACCAAAGAATGGATAAGGAAAATGTGGTACATTTACACAATGGAATACTACATAGCAGAAAAAAATAATGACATGTTGAAATTTGCAGGCAAATGGATGGATCCAGAAAACATCATGTTGAGTGAGGTAACCCAGACTCAGGAAGACAAATATCATATGTACTCACTCATAAGTGGTTTTTAGACACAAAGCAAAGAAAACCAGCCTACAAATCACAATCCCAGAGAACCTAGACAACAATGAGGACCCTAAGAGAGACTTACATGGATCTAATGTACATGGGAAGTAGAAAAAGACAACATCTCCTGAGTAAATTGGTATCATGGGGACCATGGGAGAGTGTTGAAGGGGAGGGGAGAGGCAGGGAGCAGAGCAGAGAAAAATGTATAGCTCAATAAAATCAATTTTTAAAAAAGGACTTTTCCATCATGTGGCAACAAGCCAAGGAAATTATAAGGAAATGTCCTGCCTGTTCCTTATACAACCAAACACCACTATCTGCAGGAAGTAACCCAAAGAATACTCAAAGAAGTGAAATTTGGCAGGTGGATGTGTTCTGCACTTTCCCATTATGCAGAGACTGGACAACAAATGATTCAGCTATCTCCCCCAGGACTTGATAATTTATCCAGTTTTTTCTTTTCAGGATCCTCTAGGGATACTGTCTCCCCCAGGCAGCAGGAAGTCAATTTAAGAATATGATGCCCACATTCCTAAGAGGTGGGGTGAATGGTATTTGGTTGTTCAATGGATTATGGATATTTGTCATTGTTTAGAAGGGTTGGTCTACAAGAGCTAGTTCCAGGATAGGCTCCAAAGCCACAGAGAAACCCTGTTATAAATTGTTATTGGTTATGGCTAGAAGGAAGGTTGAACAAAGGACTTTGTAATTCAGAGTTCTTTTGAAAAGAAAAGGGAGATAAAAGGGTAGATTACTGAATCTACTCTGGAAAGAAATTAGGACAAAAGTAAGCTATTGAACAAGAGAATATCCTTGCCTTGACTGCTGACAGTATGCTGTCCTAATTGGACAGGCAGAACACAAAAGAGAGTGACTGCCAAACATTGTCAAGAAAGGTGGGACAGCCCTTTAGAATATCTGCTTTGCAGAATAGTCTGTTGAATATGCTAGGCCTGTAGGCTGAAGATGGATGTCACAATGTTGCAGAGGAACTTTGGGTTGCTGTCTAGGTAGTTAGCTGTTTCTGTCATTTTTCACATTTTTTGGAAGTCTCTTGCTTGCACTTCCTGCTTACTCAGTTAATATTATTTCCTTCCTAGGTCTCTGAGGGACTTGAAGACTAGATAGTTATAGTTTTCCTTGTTTAGCAGATGTAGAAAGTAAGTTACGATAAAAAGTAAATTATATATAAGACTTTGGATTCAGCAAAATAAGATAGATAATGGAATGTTTTCTCTGAATTTGTCAAATATAAATGGACTAGACATAGTTGATGAATTTATTATATATTTTATATAGTTATTGTACTTATTGTATATAGTTTTACTTATATTAGTTATAGAATTCTTTTTTATTTTTGACACAAAAGGGAAAATATAGTGGTATATTATTTGTGTTTTAATAAATAAAGCTTGCCTGAAGGTCAGAGTATAGAGCTAAGCCACTGGAGGCCAGGGAGTGGTGGCATACACTTTTAATCCCAGGACTTGGGAGACAGAGGCAGAGGGATCTCTGTGTGTTCAAGGCTACCCTGGGCTACAAAAGATTGAATCTATCTAAAAGAGAAACAGAACTCACACAAAGGTCATCCCAGTACTTGCAATCACACACCTTTAATTCCAGGACTAGGGAGGTGGAGACAGAAGTGATATGACAGAAAGAGGAATTTAAGGAAGGAGGAGATGGGAGCTCAGTGTAGTGTGGAGTCTGAGGTTGGTGGAGAACATTGCAGGATCGCCCTTTCAGTCTGAAGATTTGGTAGAGATAAAAGGTCTCAGTAGTAGTTGGTTGTTTTACTTTTTTGATCTTCAGGTTAAACCCAAATAGCTGTCTCTGGGTTTTTATTATCCTTGGTACAGGGAGGGAAGGAAGGAAACCTGAAAACAAACCCATACCAAAGCAATGCAAAAAAAAAAAAAAAAGAAAGAAAAGAAAAAGAAGAAGAAAAAAAGATAGAAAACCCTACAATCAACCATATCTTCAAAGTCAGAGACCTTGTACCTCAGAGCTAGAGCCCTTATTTAGTTTGTAGAATGACCTTGGTTCAATTCTACAGTGCCACAAAGGATTTTTTTGAAAAAATTAAATAAAATTTAATAAAACTTTTTTTGGGTGTGTGTGAAAACTCACAGAATTCTTTTTTTTTTTTTTTTTGGTTTATCGAGACAGGGTTTCTCTGTGGCTTTGGAGCTTGTCCTGGAACTAGCTCTTGTAGACCAGGCTGGTCTCGAACTCACAAAGATCCACCTGCCTCTGCCTCCCAAATGCTGGGATTAAAGGCGTGCGCCACCACCGCCCGGCTGCTCACAGAATTCTTCACCAGCAACTGAGTTATTAGAACACTAGAGGTGCTGCTGAAGAGCTGGCTCAGTAATTAGGAGCACTTACTCCTGAAGAGGACCCAGGTTCAATTCCTAGCACCTACTTAGTGGGAATCTGATGCCCTCTTCTGGCCTCTGCTGGCATCAAACACACATGTGGTGCACACACAAACACGAAGGCAAAACACTCACGTAGAAAGTAAAATGAGTAAGTCTAATCTCTCTCTTTGGTAAGTGAGGGGAGTAATGTCTCCAGCCGGAACTTGCATGGAGCTCAACTCTAAAGAGGTAGAGCCAGGAACCACTAATGTTGCACCTAGGACACGTCTTCTACTGTGGGGTTTCTGATGTGAGAAACTGTGAATTCTCACCTGAGAAAAAGCAAAGGTCATTAAATAAATGTTAGGAGAATTGAAATCCTTCGCTTGGCAGTTGGTCGGTGAGATGTTTTACTAGATCATGGGGTGAGGGGCCACTTTCTCTCTCACTGTCTCTATGGCTTCCTGTTTCCATCATGCCTTAGTCTCTCATGCCAAAGATTTAAACGTTTTATTTATTCATCATCATTATAATTATATACAGTTTGCTTGAGACAGAGTCTCATGATGAAGTCCTGGCTGGCCTGGAACTCGCTATGTAGATTGAACTGGCCTCAACTCATAGAGATCCATCTGCCTCCAAATCTTGGAATTAAAGCTGTGTTCTCCCGGCCCACTTTATTATCATGGTATGTATGCCCGTAGGATGGAAACGGCATGACTCGTGAGTAGAGGCCAAACGACAGCTTTAGGCGGTTCTTTGCCTCCACCACAGGATCCGGGGATGAACTTAGGTGGACAGGGTTGTACAGCAAGAACCTTTCCCCTCTGAGACGTCTCAAGGACCCTAAAGAGTCTTTCCTGGCGGCCAGTGTCAGGGAGTCGCTGCTTCTCTCCTTTATGTCTCCTTGTGCGTGGTGGAACTGGGGTGGTAGAGTAGGAGGGTCAGAGGTCAAGGTCATCCTTGGCTACACAGCAAAATGCAGGCCAGCCTGGGCTACATGAGACAGAGGGTTACAGCGGAGCAGAAGTACACACGCACATGCGCACGCGCGCGCGCGCACACACACACACACAAACACACACACACACACACACACACAGCTATCTCCATCTTGCCGTCCATAGAAGGCTGAGGGCTTTTTTTCAGAGATCTTCTCATATGCTAAAGAGTCTTCAGCAGAAGTAGAAATTTTCTTTTTTTTTCCTTTTAAAAAATGTGTATGAGTGTTTTGCCTGTGTGAATTATGTATGTGCACTGCATGTGCACAGTATCCTTGAAGGCCAGAAGAGGGTGTATGATCCCTGGGATAGGTGCTATGGGTGCTGGAAATCAAAAGTGGGTCCTCTTAACCACAGAGCCATCTCTCCATCCCCAGGAATCAACTCCTGAAAGTTTGCCTCCGACCTTCATATGAGCACTCTGGTATGCAAAGACCCAAACCCCCTCACCCCCTTGCCCCCCTAACCCCCCCCACACACACCTTTGCTCTCAAGGCAAATTACTACAGTCCCAAATAAACAAGTCTTTTCCTTTCAGCTTTTTCCTGTAGAACTTAAGTGGCTATTCCCTTGAGCTCACAAGTCTTGCACGGCAACTTGAGGAGCACTAGCGGCCAAAGGGAAACCAAACAACCCGATTTTCTTCTTCTCCCATAGTGCGTAGTTGTGTTGAGTGACAGTGAGGGACTGTGCTTCTGTTCCCGCTGTCCATAGCATCTTCAGATAAATGTAGAATGCAGATGGTTTACAGTAGGTGATGCCTTCTCAGGGGCTATCCATGCCCCTCACGGTCTGCAGCACCCATCAGATATGGCCTTGATGCTTTCTCCAAGAGCCCTGAATCCCAGCCCATAGGAAGGCTGCCTGGTTAGTCATACTTACTGTATGCCAGCCCCTTTCTGTTGTTGAAGTTTGCCAAAGCCAAATCCTGATACTCTGTTCTCACCTCATGAATGAAAGTTCTTGGATAAGACCACACCTTTTACTAACCATTCAGGGATGAGGAGTGATTGGATTGTCACGAATCCAGAGCTAACTTATTTAGGATCTGTCAGGGACCATTTGCCCTAATAATTACAGAAGGTCATCAAAGGCCTTTAACTTAGAAAGTTTAACAGAGCCAGCTAGGATTTTTGACTCTAGGAAGCCTACAAAGATAAGGAAGCCATTGCCTCCAGGATGTTTACAGAGATTCCCCTCTTCCTTAGTTAGCTATCCACAAAAGAATGTTTGCACAGGTATGGTATCCCCAGTTC
>JAQHUG010000136.1:4500785-4528891 GCA_028555095.1 Dicrostonyx torquatus
CTACAAACCATAATCACAGAGAACTTAGACAACAATGCGGACAGTAAGAGAGACTTACATAGACCTAATATACATGGGAAAGTATAAAAAGACAAGATCTCCTGAGTAAATTGGGAGCATAAGGACATTGGGGGAGGGTTGAAGGGGGGAGAGGAGAGGCAGGGAGGAGAGGAGAGAAAAATGTAGAGCTCAATAAATATCAATAAAGAAAAAAAAACAAAGTTCTTTTTAAAAGGGAGTGAAGTAATATAAAGGAGAAAAGTCATGGAAAGATGGAAAATACAGAAGGAGTCTGGATTCTATATGTTATTGTGTCATCTTTGAATTTTTTTTACTGCTGATGAGCAAACTACTCAGAACAATTTCAAGGTGGCTAGCTGAGATGGTCTAGCCTCATGCACTACTCCAGGCAGGACTTCAGACAAGCTCTTCATTTTCCTATTACTCACAGATTGGCAACAAATGATACAGTCAGCTCTCTCAAAACTTGATCATTATTTCAATTTTCTCAGGGTTCCCCAAAGATGCCAGAACCCTCAGATAACAGAAAGCAGTCTAGAGAAAACAATACTCACATTCCCAAAAGATAGGTATGGATCTTTGTCATCATTTTGGGTGTGTGGGGGGGTGCAAGTTGTTATTGGTTATGGTCAGAAAAAAAATACTAAGCAAATGAGTTAGATTCAAATATCTCTTTCTGAAGGAAAAAAGGGGGATATACTAAAGAAATGATGAGATAAAAGGGTAGATTATTGTCTGGGTGTTGGTGGCACCTGCCTTTAATCCCAGCACTTGGGGAGCAGAGGCAGGTGGAGTTCGGTGAGTGTGAGGCTAGCCTGGTCTACAAAGTGAGTTCCAGGACATCTAGGACTGTTTCACAGAGAAACCCTATCTCAAAAAAATCAAAAAACAAAAGGGGGAAGTAGATTATTGAATCTATTTTAATCTAAAAAGCAACTATTAATCTTAAAAATTTTACATTGAAATGATTTTTGATTTATTGATACAATTTAAAGTTATTTTGTTATACTGTATTATGTTTCTACTCTTACTTGGGGATATTGTGCCTATGCAGCTCATTTAAAAATGTAATGTATAAGAAATACAGGCTAATAGTCCTCTATGATATTCAAACTTACAGTTGTTAGGTATGTTTTCAAGTTCATGCACAGATATATTTAGATAGATGGTCTTCCAACACTTTAAAGATCTATAAAATATGTCATTGAAAGGTTTTGATAATACATGGCCTTTTAGGACAATGAAACACTCCTGTTCCTGCCAGCACCGATTTACTTCAAAGAAGTGATGAGCATCAAAGAAACTCGATATGGAGTCTGCTTTCTTAGCAGCAAAAACTAACCACTGGGAAAGGAAACTGCCCTTGCCTCAATTTCTGACAGTATATTGTCCAAACTGAATCAGCAGGATGAAAAAAAAGTGACTGCTGCCGGGTGGTGGTGGCGCACGCCTTCAATCCAGCACTCGGGAGGCAGAGGCAGGTGTATCTCTGTGAGTTCAAGGCCAGCCTGGTCTACAAGAGCTAGTACCAGTGCAGGCTTCAAAAGAAACCCTGTCTCGAAAAACCAAAAAGAAAGAAAGAAAAGTGACTGCTAAACTTTGCTAAGGCAAAATAGGAAAGCCCTTCAAAATTCTCCAATTCACAACATTGTCTGTCAGATATACTAGGCTTGTAGGCCAAAGATAGATGCCCCAATGTTACAGAAGAACTTTGGGTGATTGTTCAGGCAGCCAGATGTTCCTGTCGTTAGGTAATATTATACCCTTCTGGGATCCTTGATGGAGTTAAAGTCTAAATAAATAGACAAAGTTTCCCTTAGTTATGATACAAGGTAAATTAGTTATAAAAGTTTAGACTCGCAAAGATAAGATAGATAATGGAATATTTTCTCTAAATTTGCCAATACAAATGGACTAGATATTATAACTATAATTCTTACTTGATAACTGTTTTTGTTGCATAGAATTTTACTATGTTAAGGTTAAAAACCTTCCTTTTTAATTGCCTAAGAAGGGGGAAATGATATGGAATAACCTTTTTGTACACTGTGAAAATGTGTCTTTGCCAAGGCATTTTCTGATTGGTTTAATTAAAGAGCTGACTTGACAATATCTAGGCAGGAATTTCAGGGCAGAGAGGACACTGGGAAGAAGGACCTCCACTGGAGTCACCAGCTAGTGCAGAGGAAGCAGGGTTTGTAGAAAATGAGGTCACAAGTTATGAGCTATGTGGTAGAACTTAGATAAACATGAATTAATTTAAGTTGTAAGAGCTAGTTAGTAATAAGCCTAAGCTATCAGCCAAGTATTTATAATTAATATTAAGTCTCTGTGTAGTTATTTGGTAGCCAGCTGGTAGGACATAACTGACTGAGAGGACAGAAAACCCTGCCTACAGAGGTAGGTCGTCTCTCCAGACTTCTATGCTGAAGTTTTAAGCCCCAAGGTGATGTTATCAAGAGGCAGGGCCTTTGAGAAATGATCAGCTCATGAGAGTGCCCTCTGGAATGCATCTGATGATAAATGATTTCCAAATCATTTCTGTTCTCTGTCTGTATCTTGAGATTGCAGGAAGACCCCAGAGCCCGCTTAACATTCTTGATCTTGGATATTCCAGAACACTGACAATATACATTTAATTGTTCATAGACTGATGGGTACAATATACTTAGTTACAACAGCCGGTCTGGGTAAAGCCTGTCATAGAAACTATACTACGTCAAAATGCTACAGTGGGGACCGACTCCTCTGGACTCCGATAAAATGGAAGGATGGATACCATAGGCTAAATTCTCTGAGTTTCTTCAGATCTTACCATAGACACATTTGACAATGTCTGGGGCATTTTTGTGTGTCACAAAGAGGTCAAAGATGCCACTGAACACCTCCACCACCACCCCCACATACAGGAAGGCACCTATCTCCCCCCGTATAAAGAGTTACCTGGGTTAAAATATCATCTACCCTGAGGCTGAGACACTTGTGTCTCAGGGAAGGCTTTCTGATGCTTCCACAAAGAGTTGCAAGACCTCACTGGCATCGCTTATAGATATAGCTAGGCGGTGACATTGGCTAAAGATGACTAATGAATGGGTTAGGATTCCTGGAAGTTTCACAAAGATGGTGGGTACTTCTGAAGGCAAAGGCTTACTTTCTACAACCATGCTATTAGGTATGCAGATTTTGTAGGTAATGACTCTCCAGTATCATTAACTAATAATTGGACCGTCTGTTTTTCATTCTGTAAAAGGGAGAAATAGTCTTGCTAGCCCCCAAAGATGCCTCAAGGAAGAAATGGCATGACTCTGCTTGGAGTGTTCAGCACTGGAAATCACTGCTTCCACCAGACTCCTAAGCATGCAATGGGCCTGTAGGGAGTGGATGCAGCCTGTGATAGGTGAATTCAGGTGTGAGGGGTAAGATGCATTCCTCTCTTTGCTGGTCGACGAACTTAATCATGTCCCTAAAGAAGCAGAGGGTCATAGTAATGTTGTCACCCAGGCTGTCAGGGAAAACATCTGCTTTGAAGGCAGAGAGTATCAGCCCAGGGAAAAGAAGAGACCAGCCCTTTACAAACTCCTAAGAGTTTCTCTTCTCCCAAGGAAATTGAAGTTATGTTTCAGGAGCTGCCCTGCTCCTTAATTGGACCCAAGCATTGGGCCCAAACTCAGTAAGCCACTAGGATCCACTCAACAATACTTTGATACTGGTTGAATGTACCCCAGAAAGGCTGGAAACTGGGCTCTCGGTGTGACAGTGTTGAGGCAGAAGAAGGCTTTGAGGAGTGGGTTCTAGTGAAAGATGATAGAATCACTGGAGAGCATGTCTTCAGAAGGGATGGATGAATTTCTCACTGGATCCTGTGAGAGCAAATAGTTATAAAGCTTGTAAGCCTGACCTTCCTGCCTTGCTATAGTATCTTCTCTGCGTATGTTCCCAACATCATGCCACCCATTATTTGGTCCTCACCAGAACCTGAACAGTATAGACTTTTGCCATTTAGCCTTTAAAACTGTGAGCCAAATAAAGGGGAGCCAAGGAAACCCTGAATGAATGAATGTGTAAGGGTTCGGTTCCCATCACTTACATGGCATCTTAAAACTGTCTGTAACTTTAGTTCCACAGGACCTGAAGCCCTCTTCTGGTCTCTGTGTGTAGGGAGCTGAGAAAACCCTGAGTGAAGGTGTGAGGACAGGAATGGGGTCCTGAGTGGATGAGGAGAAGATGGAGTCCTGAATGGATGTGTGAGGAGAACATGGAGTCCTGAGTGGATGAGGAGAGGATGGAGTCCTGAGTGGATGAGGAGAGGATGGGGTCCTGAGTGGATGAGGAGAGGATGGGGTCCTGAGTGGATGAGGAGAGGATGGGGTCCTGAGTGGATGNGTCCTGAGTGGATGAGGAGAGGATGGGGTCCTGAGTGGATGAGGAGAGGATGGGGTCCTGAGTGGATGAGGAGAGGATGGGGTCCTGAGTGGATGTGTGAGGAGAGGATGGAGTCCTGAGTGAATGTGTGGGGAGAGGATGGGGTCCTGAGTGGATGTGTGGGGAGAGGATGGAGTCCTAAGTTATTGACAAGGATGAATACCTCAGATCCATGAGAACTGGCAAAGCCTTCCTCTGGTCTCTGTAATGACGTTGGCAGGATACGTAAAGCCAGCAACCACAGCTTCTTCCTCCCAGATGACTGCAACCTGAGACTCATCTACAGAGACCTCCTATGGAGACGAGTTAGCCCCTCCCCCTGTGTTGTACAAAATAAACATGTGGAGGTGTCTGGTAGTAGTTGGTGATACTCCATCAGAGCAAACACACAGACTAGCTGATCCCAGGTTTTCTGCATGCGTGTCTGTGTGCCTGAGTTTCTGCAGTACCCTGTTGCCCCAAGCTTGTGCTGGACATGGCACCAAACAAATCTCTTATTTATAAGGTGTTCAGCCTCACATACTAAATCATATCATATCATATCATATAATACCATATAATATCATGTTATATCATAGTCTTCTTCTCTTCTTTTATGCCCTGGCAATGCTGAAGCATGCAGGGGTATCCCACACATGGCAGTTCTGTTGAATTTGTCCCCATTGGATTTCATGGTCTAAGTTGATGAGGACAACTGACCAGGTCTCTTCCTTACGATATGATATGATATGATATGATATTAACAGAAAGTAGACCAAGGTAGTGCCTTAAAGAAAGTCAAGACAGATTGTGACTGTAGGGGGCAGAGTAGAGGGGATTGTCATACTCTCCCAGACTGACTGGGAGCTGAAGGTAACAAGTGCAATGGAATTATAGGACTCACTTTCAGAACCAGTAGGAAAACAGTGCTGTGGGTTAATCCTTCTATATGCTGTGAATAGGTATTACTCTCATTGCTTGGTAATAAAGCTGATTTGGCCTATAGCAAGGCAGAATAAGGCTAGGCAGGAAAACCAAACTGAAAATACAGAGTGGAAGGGTGGAGTCAGGGAGAGATACCAGCCAGCCTCAAGAGGAACAAGACATTTTAGAGGACAGGTTAAGCCATGAGCCACATGGCAAAATGTAAATTTATAGAAATGGATTAATTTAAGTTGTAAGAGATAATAGTAATAATCTGGAGCATTTTGCAATTAATATAAGCTTCTGTGTGGTTATTTGGGACTGGGTAGTTGGGACAAAAAGCTCTGTTTACAGCTTAGTGTCCAGTCTAATGCCAAATCAGATCCAGCATCATAAACACATGTTTCAGGCATTGTATTATGAAAATATCCCAAAGAAGATTTTAGGATATTTCACAGATTCACAGAGTGAGATATTTATAGATCAAGTTTCTTTCTTTTCTTCTTTCTTTCTTTCCTTCTTTCTCTTTCCCTTCCTTTCTTTCTCTATCTCCTTTCCTTCTTTCATTTTCTTTCTTTCTCTTTCCCTTCCTTTCTCTCTTTCTCTCTCTCTCTCTTTCTGTTCCTTCCTTCCTCTTATTCCTTTCTTCTTTCTTTTATTTCCCCTCCTTCCTTCCTCCCTCCCTTCCTCCCTCCCTCCCTCCCTCCCTTCCTTCCTTCCTTCCTTTATTCTTCTTAAACACTGCACATTTTTATTTGCATGTATACCATGCCACAGCATGCATGTGGAGGTCAGAAGATAATCTAAGTTTATAATGTATATTAATTGGTGAATTGCCATGTGCTGTTTGAGCTCACTGACAAGCTGGCTTTGTAAGTGAGGTGCTCTCCTCCATTGCAGACCCAAGTATGTTTGTCTCAAAGTGTTCTCCAACACCCCTTGTCTGGGGATATGCTGTCCCCTAACTCTATGTCAGGGAGGGAAGAGAACAGCAAAACAGCCCAGAAATAACAGTTTAATTTGAGGACTGTTGGAAGGAAGCCATTTACAACAGAGGTCACTAGTGTCTGTCCCATGATATAAAAATGCCTGCAGTAGGAGAGAGAAGCTGAGAGTTCAGCCATGCAGAGAAAGTTTTTATGGGGAATTCTAGCTGACTGCCTCAACTTCCCCAGTTGCTGGATGTTATGAGTGCCCAGTGTGAAATCATCTCTATCTGTTGACATTTGTTCTTTTGCTTGAAAACCAACCCCAAGGGGGATACTCTGTCCCAACCAGGCATCTGAGTGAGGGCTCCAGCTGTCTGTCTTCAAAGAGGCCTCGGTTGATTGCTGGATGCTTTAAGCACCTCATTTGATGTTGTTTCTATCTGTGTCTGTCTGTCTCACTATAGAGCCCTGGCTGGCCTGAAACTTACCATGTAGCTACTTCAATGATTCTGGCCTTGACATCACAAAGATCCACCTGCCTCTGTCTCTGAAGTGCTGTGATTAAAGGCATGCTTGACCACAGGGAGCTAAGACCTCTTGAATTCTTCCTGTCAATAAAGCCATCTCTGGAGGAAGAGGGAAAAAAAAGAGGAAGCATGTTTCTAGAAGCTTGAAAAAACATAAGCATGCTGAGTTAGCACCTGTGTCCCCAGAAGCATGCACCTGCAGGCACTGAGACAGAGAGTGGCCAAGTTCCAAGGCTGTCTTGTTACTGTCCTATTGCTATAAGACACAAATGCAATTTAGAAAGCATTTCACTGGGGCCTTGCTTATAGTTTCAGAGGGTTAATCCATGATAGTCATGGTGGGGAGTGTGGCGGCAGGCAGGCAGGCATGGTGCTGGCGCAGTAGTTGAGAGCTTACATCTGCTCAACAAGTTGTAGGCAGAGGGAGGATCCGTCCTGGGCTTTTGTTTGTTTTCTTTTCCTTTTTTTCTTTTCTTCTTCTTTTTTTTTTCTTTTGAGACAGAGATTCTCTGTGTAACCATGACTGTCCTGGAACTCTCTTTGTAGACCAAGCTGACCTTGAACTCAGAGATCTGCCTGCCTCTGCCTCCTGAGTGCTGAGATTAAAGGTGTGCTGCACCATGCCTGGCTGCTGTTGATATTTCTTATCTTATTACATTGTGAGTAGAGAAGATACAGGAATCATTTTAGTTTTCCTGTATTTGGTGAGACTTGCTTTTGTGTTCTACTACCTCCAACACATGATCTACGTGAAGTTCCATGGGCTGCTGAGAAAATGTCTTCTGTAGTGTCTGGATGAACCTTTTCTAGACATCTGTTAGGTCCATTCTGCTCTTCTTAATTACTTAATAATTTTTTTTGGTCAGGATGACCTGTCAGCTAATGAAAGTTAGGCATTGAAAGAGACCACCCATTACTGTTAGGGTTAATCTGTTTCGTCACATAAAGTAACGTTTGTGAGATCAGGTGCACCTGTGCTTGGGTTATGGTATATGCTGAGAATCATACTGTCCTCTCGATCAATAGTTCCCTAACCAGCATGAAGTAATCACTTTTATATTTATTCACTAGTTCGGGTTTGAGGTATATTTTTGTCACATATAAGAACAGTGGTGAGGACGCGTCTGCGGGAGCCTCGCCGAGCCACGCCTGTCGCAGCTCAGATCCCGAGACCCGACCCAAGCCCCTCATCATTGCTAGCCGCCCCCATCCCCAGGCTCCGTCCTTCCCGCTGTCCCTTCCCGAGAACCCGGCCAGACCGAACTGGGCTGAGCTGGGCCGCCCCGGCGCGGCCGCTCACCACGGCGTCCCACTTCAAGAAGACGACCCTGGACCACGTAATAAAGGAACAGAATCGAGAGCTGTGAGGCACACAGAGGGCTATAATCAGAGATCGAGCAGCCTTAGAGAAACAAGAGAAACAGCTGGAGTTAGAAATTAAGATGATGGCCAAGACTGGTAATGAAGAAGCTTGCAGGGTTTTAGCTAAGTAGCTTGTCCATCTTTGGAAACGGAAGACAAGAACTTTTGCAGTCAGCTCAAAAGTCACATCAATGTCCACACAAACTAAAGTGATGAATTCCCAGATGAAGATGGCTGGTGCGATGTCTACCACTGCCAAGACAATGCAAGCAGTTAACAAGAAAATGGATCCACAGAAGACACTACAAACAATGCAGAATTTCCAGAAGGAAAACATGAAAATGGAAATGACTGAAGAAATGATCAATGACATCCTTGATGACATCTTTGATGGCTCTGATTATGAAGAAGAAAGCCAGGACATTGTGAATCAAGTTCTTGACGAACTTAGAATTGAAATCTCTGGAAAGATGGCCAAAGCTCCATCAGCTGCCAGAAGCTTACCATCTGCCTTCACCTCTAAGGCTACAATCTCCGATGAAGAGATTGAGCAGCAACTCAAAGCTTTAGGGGTAGATTAAATCAAAAGCCATACTATTTTCACTTTCTTACAATTATTTGATCTAAAGTGGGTCTGTTGTAGATTCCTTTTACAAAACATATTTATTTTGCAAAAATGAGGACCATGAGTGAACAGTGTTTCCTGACCCATGGCTATTTTGAATCTTTGCCAAAGAACACCAGTGATGCAAAAATGGGAACAGTTTGAGTTTCAAATAGAACCACGAAGGTCTGATGATGTGTGCAAAATGAGTTCTTTCTGCGTCACATAGAGAAACAGTGTCGGTACTTAGTGCCGGGCGCGTCCTAGATCTTTTTACACTGAAATCAGAGTTCTTGTTAAATGCCGTTAGGCGCCAATGTAAAGAGCCTTGTAAAATATTAAAGGTGTATCGTTAATTCTGTATCTGTTGCTTGTCCTTTGTAGACAGTTGTTAGGAACCATCTAAAGAAGAGTGCTATTTAAGCATCTGTCTTAAAAACTGTCGTGAGCTTTTACTTTTCTTCCATTTTTCCCCCTTTGGGAGAACAAAGTACGGCTGTGCCAGAGGTAGGTGCTCCCAGCTGTGCGGCTATACATGTTCCGTTACACTCCTCTATCTTGCCAGCTTGGAGACAGTAGTAGAGTACTCAGAAAAGAAAAAAAAAAAACTCCACTAAAGTGTGTACTCTATACTTTCCTTGTGTATTACTTTTCAAAATGTGTTTAGCACCTGCTTTAAATAGCACAAACATATTGTGCACATCTTTAAATTATTTTAACTGGCAAAAAGAATTTCACTTTAAAATAAATTAAGTCTTAGAACACTTACCCAAGCTGTCTTGTAAAGCTTACAAAAGCAAAGTGGATATAATTAGCAAAATGAAGGAAGAAGATGCTGAATTAATAACATTTTATAGCAATGAAACCACACTTGTTCTTTCTTCCAAGAACTGAGACTTTCTCCATATAAATTATGACTTAGTCTGTGTTGAATTTTGATTGTATTAATATACACATTAAACCCTCTAAATTGAAGCCATTCTTCCAAATGAAGTACTACTACTATGACAATACTTGACCTAGATTTCTAAAGTGAAAGGGTTTTTGTTTTGTTTTGTTTTTGGTAAATTGCAACTATGTCAGAAATTACTGCCTACAATGCATCATTGTGTTGGCAGTAATTTAAAAGTTAGTTAGCTATGTTATATAGAGGCCAAGAGAAAGGAGAGGCTGCCACAGAGTTAGAAGTAGAAGAGTTAGAATTAGCTTAGTTTTGAAGAATGATGCCGGGCGGTGGTGGCACACGCCTTTAATCCCAGCACTCAGGAGGCAGAGGCAGGCGGATCTTTGTGAGTTCGAGACCAGCCTGGTCTACAAGAGCTAGTTCCAGGACAGGCTCCAAAGCTACAGAGAAACCCTGTCTCGAAAAACCAAAAAAAAAAAAAAAAAAAAGAATGATGTTGTAATATATGGATTCTGACACATCCCAACACAGAAACTGTAGGAACTCCGATCAGTTTGACCTGGCTGATCCCGAGGGATGGACTTCTGGACTGTCGGATAACAAAGGCAGATACATATACTGCGGCTTTAGACATGGCACACATACATGCAAGGAACAGCAGCTCCCTCTGCCACCTACTTCAGAATTCGTAAGCATCTTGTGTTCAGAGAGTAGGCCTCAGGACTGCCGGTCTTAAGTGCATAGTTCGCAGTAACCCTGGACGGGAATGGGTCCCCACATCGTACTGTATCATCGGGTATTGCACCCAGACCTGTTTTGGATGTACATAGTAATGCTGTCTAACCTGATTTACTTTCTTGTTTACATGTGGGAGCTTTGTGTTTTAAGATTATTTTGTCTTAAAAAACAAACTCAATAAAGATTTATTGCTCTAAAAAAAAAAAAAAAGAACAGTGGTAAATGCTTGTTTCCTAGGTCCATTTTCTTAGACTATCTTTTTTCATCCTCTCCCCCTAAAGTAGTATCTGCCTATCATGGTGAGGTGTGGTTCTTGGAAGCAGAAAATAGACGGTTCCTGATTTTTGGTCTAGCCTACAAGTCTGTGCTTTTAGTTGGAGAATAGAGACCATTCATATTCAGAGACATTATTGAAATGTGTGCATTGATTTCTGTCATTTGTGGTGTTTTGCTTTTTTTTTTTCCCTCATTCCTCTTATGCTTAACTACTATCCTAGCACAGTGTGTTTCTTTCTGTGGTCTCGGGGTTAGATTGACTTTTCTTTTCAGTTCAAAAAAATTCCTCCAAGTGTCTTCTGCAAAGCCGACTAATGGGTCATACCTTCTTTTCACCTATGTTTATCATGAGAAGTTTTTATTTTCATTCAGTTATTTACTTCAGTTATCTCCTGTCTGGGATGGCAGTTGTTACCTTTCACATCTGCCCAGGCTCTTCTGGCTGAAAATTGAACAATTTGTTGTCATTCTGATAGGCTGGCTTTTGTATGTGACTTGGCGTTTCTCTCTTGCTGTTTTCAAAATACATTTTTTTGTTCTGTATATTTATTATTTTTAATATAATGTAACGAGGAGAAGGTTTTTTGTTTTGTTTTTAAGATGAAGTTTGCTGTAGCTATCGAGCCCATCCTGGAACTAGCTCTTGTAGACTAGGCTGGCCTCGAACTCACAGAGATCCACCTGCCTCTGACTCCCGAATGCTGGGATTAAAGGTGTGAGCCACCACCACCCAGCCTAATAATGGGAGTTTTTTGTAGCTGACTTTCTTTTGGATCACCAACCGGCTCCCACTCATGACACGGAGACTTATTATTATTTATGAATGCTTGGCCTTATCTTATGCTTGTCCCACTAGCTCATAATTTAACCTGTTTCTCTTCATCTGCATTTTGCCTTGGGGCTTTTTTACCTTCTTTCCTGCTTCCTCCATGTCTGACTGGCTGGTCCCAGGCATCTCCCTCTCTTTCTTCCTTTGTTCTCTTCTCTCTCTCTGTCTGTCTGTCTCTCTCTTTTTCCCCACCAACCCTGCCATTCCCTCTTAGACCAGTCAGGCCCCTTAGGCAGGCAAAGCAACACATCTTTACATCATTAAACAAATGCAACATAAACAAATGAGACAAATCTTTGCCTAGTTAAAGTAATATTCTGCAACATAAACAAATGCATCTCATCTTTACATAGATATAGCTTATTCCACAATAGTTTTGTTTTTGTTTGTGTATTTGCTTGTTGTTTTTTTTGTTTTATCTGCTCAGTGTCCTATACCTAAATTGGTATCTCTTTTCCTAATTCCTGGAAATTTTGTTGTAATTATTTTGAAAAAAATTATGCCTTTGGAATGCAATTCTTCTTCTATGCCTATACAACACAGATCAGGTCTTTCCAAAGAGTTGCATCTGTCTTGGGATTCACACTAGTACCTTCTTACGATTTTCTCTTTACCCTTGCTGGAATGTTCCAATTCAGGCACCTTGTCTTTAAGCTCAGATAGTCTGTCTTCTCCATCCATTCTATTCGCGAGAGTTTCCATAGAGTCTTTTACTTGACTTACCATGTTTTCATTTCCAGCATTCCTGGTTGGTTTTTCTTGCCATTTCTATCTCTTGATTTCTCGTCCATGTCTTGCATCATCTACTTTATTTCATCCAGCTGTTTGTGTTCCCCATCATGAGCTTATTTTCCTCTTTGAACATCGTTGTAGTTACTCCTTTTCAGTTCTGTGTGAGTCCACTGAATTCACTCTCACTAGACACCAATACTGAAGAATTGGGAACTTTTGGAGGAGTTATGTTGCATTGGTTTTCATGTTTCTGATGTATGAGATTTTATGCATCTGGGGTATTCATTTGCTTGGGATTTTATTATTATTATTAACCAGATATATTCCTTCAATTGGAACATTTGCAAAGTTCAAGTGAAACTTCGGTGTGGTAGAAATGATGTGTGTAGTGCAGAAAAAAAGATTTCTCCAGTCCAGGAGCTCAGCATGCCTGGTGCAGACTTTATATTACTCCCTGAGAAGAATATTGACTACAGGGACAATCATGACTGTTGGATAGTATCACAATATAAATGCCATACAAGTCAATTAGCAACAGTGGAGGATAAACAGCCAAGCTTATGTATGGTAGGGGGGTATCCAGGTAAGCGTAAGTATTAAATTTACTCTGAAAAGAAAAACAAAACAAAACCGAGGTGAACAAAGGATCAGGGAGGGCATAGGGTCCACAGATTTTAGAAAAGGAGGAGGCCATATGAATGATAGAAAGTGAAAAGGATGTAGGAAGACGAGTGGAAGTGGATGACATGGGCAGACAGTATATTTTAAAATGTCTTATGGGGCTGGAGAGCGAGCCCAGTGGTGGCTGCTCTCCTAGAGGACCCAAGTTCAGCTGCCAGCACCCACAGCAGGTGACCACAACTTCCTGTAACTAGCTTCCGGAGCGTCTGACACCTCTGGCCTCTGAGCACCGTACTCATGCGCACGTACCCATCCATACGCAGGGAGGCACACAGTAAATCTTTAAAATTTTTATTTATTTATGCCTACAAGAGTTTATATGTACTGCATGCATGCAGGTGACCGTGGAGACCAGATGATGGTGTCAAAAATGCCTGGACCTGGAGTTATAGTGTGAGCCTCCATGTGGGTGCCGAGAATCAAACCAGGGTCCTCTGCAAGAACAGCCTGTGCTCTTAACTCCTGAGCCATCTGTCCAATGCACTCCCACCCACCAAAGCCTCATGGTAGACTCACCAGAGAAATGTACACAACCATCCTAAAGTCCAACTGGGCAATGAATAGAAGCAAGACTTCCATTAAACACTTATACACATATGCAAGGATAAGATGAAACAGTACTCACGAGTAAGTGCCTGGGACAGTTGTATGGCTTCAAGGGTAACATTCTCTGATGCCCCTGGCTCTCACAGGTTCCACGTGCTCCTTCCTGGAGAGGGGAGGAATGGAAACCACTTATCCCTGCAGCCTCCACGTGCCCTTCTGCATGTGGTGCAGGGAAGTTGTGATTTCTTGGTGGTTCCCTCAGACCTTTGCGTTCCACTGTGATCCTTTCTGGTCTGGAGGGTCCAGCCTATGTGAGGAGCAGCTCTTGCAGTTTCTACTGTTCCCTGGGCAGCTTGATTTGCCTGGCACAGTGCCAACGGGAGAGGACTTGCTGCTGGGCTCTGGTTCTCACCTTTGCTGCCTATTTTCTTGTTTCGTTTTTTCCAGAGTTCTCCCTGACTCAGCAAGTCTGTTCACAAACTTGTTTCGTGCAGGATAAGAACTTACTGTGTATTATCTTGACTGTTTCCATTCCCTGAGTTTCAGTGAAGAGGCTTCTAATCCACTATCTTGCCTGAAATCTCTTCCTATTGACTTAAAAAGGGTTGCAGCACTCTGAGCTGGGTGTTGGTGGCACACACCTTTAATCCCAGCACTCAGGAGGCAGAGGTAGGTGTATCTCTTTAGGTTTGAGGCCAGCCTGGTCTACAAGGGCTAGTTCCAGGACAGGCTCCAAAGCTACAGAGAAACCTTGTCTTGAAAAAACAAAATAAATAAATAAAATAAGAAGGGTTGCAGCACTCTGAAAACTGCCTTGTGTCTTCCTGTTTCTCTCTCTTCCCCCCCCTCCTTTTGCTTTTGTTTCTTTCTCTCTGTGTGCATATTCATGTATGTGCGCATGTATATGTAGGAACAGTTACACATGTGTGTACAGAATAGAGGTTGACCTTGGGTATCTTCTTCAGTCTCTCTCCACCTTAGATTTTTTAAAAGTTTCTTTCTCTGTAATTGTCTGCATGTGTGTGCATGTACACATGTGAGTGTGTGTGTGTGTGTGTGTGCATGTTCATGTGTATGAGTGCTTGTGCATGTTTCATGGCCTTTCTATGCAGGTCAGAGGGCACCCTTAGGTGCCTGCCCTCACCTTGTTTGAGACTGTCTCTTGTTCACTACTGGTTATAGCAGCTTAGTTGGCTTTGAGTTTGCAGAAAATCTCTTGTCTCCCCCTCCCAGAAGAATACAGGGATTACAAACAAGTCTGTCTTTTTATATGGATTCTAGGGATCTCAGCTCAGGTCCTTGAGCTTACCCAGTAAACACTGCTCACTTAGGCATCTCCCCAGCCCCTCTCCTCTACATTATTTTTTGAGACTGGATCTCTTGCTGAACTTGAAGCTTACAGAATGACTAGACTGGGATACTAGAGACAGAGTTGTTAGGAGCTGGGAGATTGAAAAAAATAACACATGGAGCCACTGGTGACTGCGGCACACTTTATTCTGGGTGAGCACATGCTCCTTTGACCCTAAGGACATTTTACAGAGAGTCACGCAAAAGGGGTTTCTTGCCACAGCTGGTTACATAGTTAGTTACCCCAAAGTCATGTTTATCGCTTACTTAGCGCCATGCTGCCCAACCTTTATCTTTTTGTTGTTGTTCATCCAGTTACCAGGGCTATGTGGGCTTTGTGGAATGAATTTAGTTGAGGACTTTTTCTATTTTATGAAACAGTTTGAGGCACATTGCTTTTTGTTCTTATTCATTTATGTATTTATTTATTGTGTGTGTGTGTGTGAGTGTGTGTGTGTGTGTGTGTGTGTGTGGTTTGTTTCCTTGTGCATGACCACACAGATGTCAGAGGTCAGTTTCTGGTATCTCCCTTAATGGCTCTCTGAGCCTTATTTTTTGAGACAGGATCTCCACTGAAACTGGAATACACAAATTCAATAGACTGGCTGGCCCGCAACCCCCAAGTTCTGCCTGGCTCCAAGCCCCACTGCTCCCAGTGCTGGCACCACAAGCTCATGCCACCATGCCTGGAGTTTTTGTGTGAGTGCTAAAGACTCAGACTAAGGTCCTCATGTTTATACAGCAGTTTTCCCTCCTAACGCTTTTCCCAAGCTCCAGGGTTAGTTTTGTTTGTTTGTTTTTAAAGCTTTGATAGAATTCATTGGTGAATTGATTCAGACTTTTCTTCGCTGATAAACTGATTATTTTTGTTTGTTTTCAAGACAGGGTTTCTCTGTGTATCCTTGGCTGTCTTGGAACTCACTCTGTAGATCAGACTCATCTCATCTGTCTGCCTCTACCTCCTGAGTGCTGGCATTAAAGGCATGTGCCACCACTGCCCGGCAAGAAATTGATTCTTTTTTTTTTTTTTAAGATTTATTTATTGCCAGGCGGTGGTGGTGCACGCCTTTAATCCCAGCGCTCGGGAGGCAGAGGCAGGTGGATCTCTGTGACTTCTTCGAGACTGCTGGTCTACAGGAGGCTCCAAAAGCTGCAAAGCTGCAGAGAAACCCTGTCTCGAAAAACCAAAAAAAAAAAAAAGAAGATTTATTTATTTATTATGTATACAACATTCTGCCTCCATGTATGCCCACATGCCAGAAGAGGGCACCAAATCTCATTACAGATGGTTGTGAACTGGGAATCAAACTCAGGACCTCTGAAAGAGCAGCTGGTGCTCTTAACCAGTGAGCCATCTCTCCAGCCTCAAGAAACTGATTCTTAATTACTGTTTGAATCTCATTGTTGTGAAGATTGAGTTCTCCAGCGTGGGTGCTGGCAATTAAACTCCAGTGTCTCTCCATAGCAGCAGTGCTCTTAACTCCTAACCTTTCTCTCCACCTCCTACTTGCTGCTTTTGAGTTTGGCTTGTCCTTATTTTTCCAAAATCTTGAGGAGCATCTTTAGGTTATTTATTTGAAGTACTTTTTTGATGTAAACCCTCCCAGGTATGAACTTCCCTCCAAAAGCCTCATTAGTACTATCCAAAAGTTCGGGAACCTGGGCTTTCGTTTGGACTTTATTCAAGAAGTGTAAAATACGACTTATTTTTATTTTACGCATATGAGTGTTTCCCTGAATATGTGTGTCATGTGTGTGCAGTGCCCATGGGACTGAAGAGGTTGTTAGACCCCCTGGAGGTACAGAGTGCTGTGAGCTGCTGTGTGCATGCTGGGAGCCAAACCTGGGTCCTACGCAAGAGAGACAATTTCTCATAACCACTGAGCCATCTCTCCAGCTCCATAACTCAGGAACTCTTTTTGTTTCCACCTTAGTTTCTCCAGTGACTTACTATTTGTTCAAGAGCCGATTGTCCAGCCACTAAGTAATCATGTAGTTTCCAGCATTTTTCTTGCTATTGATTCTACCATTGATCTGATGAGTATCCAAAATTATTTCAATTCTTTCGTGTTTGTTAAGAGTTGCTTTGTGGGTCCTGTTTTCTATTACAAAGAAGATTCCTTAGTCTGTTATGAATATGTTTCCATTTCTGTTGGACAGGATGTTTTGAAGATACTTGTTTATGATGTTGTTCAGCTCTGGTTTCTTTGTTGATTTAGTTTGGATGACCTATATAAAGAAGAGGATGGGGAGCTGAGGTCACTCATTGTTATTGGGTCAGGCCTATCTGACATTCTATGTATGTTGGTACTTGCTTTATGATATTGTGAGCCCCAAAGTTTAGTTCATGTATGTTTATAATTTTATGTTCTCTTAATCCTTCCCTTAATTACAACACAGCAATCAATCTTCTTTATTTCTTCTGACTAATTTTGAAGTCTGCTTTATTAGATATCAGGGTACCTATGCCAGACTGCTTCCTCTTGCTTTTGCTTGATAAATTGACTCCCACCCTCCCGAGCCTATTCCTGATCATGTCTTGTACCTGTATAAACAATGAAGTCAGTTCTGTGTCGTCTGGGATAAATTCAGCTGTTTCAATATGCAAGATAACTCTTTCTTCATATTGTGAGTCAGTGACTATATTAAGAGGTTCTTTAAAATCTCTTAGCACCGTAAGAATGGCATATAATTCTGCCTTCTGGACAGAAGTATAAGGGCTTTGTTCCACCTTACTTAATTCCTCTGGTTTGTAACCTGCTTTCCCTGATTTGTTAGCGTCAGTGTAAAATGTACGGGCTCCAGTTATTGGAGCATCACGTACAATTTGAGGAAGAATCCAAGAAGTTCTCTTAATGAGGTTAAGTCTACCACTTTTGGGATAGTTGCTATTAATTTCTCCCAGAAAATTAGCACAAGCCCTTTGCCATGGTTCATTGTCTTCCCATAACCTTTTTATTTCATCAGTAGTGAAAGGCACTATAATTTCTGCTGGGTCTATACCTGCTAGTTGACGAAGTCTCAGTTTACCTTTTATAATTAATTCAGAGACCTTTTCCACATACGTTTTTAATTTCTTACTTGGTTTGTGCGGTAAAAAGATCCATTCTAAAATGATATCTTCCCTTTGCATTAAAATAGCTGTTGGAGAAATTCTGGAAGGCAGTATAACTAAAATACAACTGAGATTTGGATCCACCCTATCCACATGTGCCTCCTGTAATTTTTCCTCAATTATTGTCAGCTCTTTTTCTGCTTCATCCGTTAATTCTCTGGGACTATTCAGATCTTTATCACCATCTAAGGTTTTGTTTAAATGAATTATTAAGTCAGGTGTTATCCCAACAGCCGGTCTGCCTACATGCATGCCTGCAGGCCAGAAGAGGTCACCAGATCTCATTACAGGTGGTTGTGAATCACCATGTGGTTGCTGGGAATTGAACTCAGGACCTTTGGAAGAGCAGGCAGTGCTCTTAACCACTAAGCCATCTCTCCAGCCCTGAAGGGTCGTTTCTCTACCCACTAAGCAGGCTTCATGTCATTTCTGAAGTCTCTAGAGCAGGCCGTTGTTCCTGATGGCCTTCTTCTATCCATCGGGATTATTCTTTGGTCAATGATGGATCCTAGTTCTTTATCAGAAAACCTCCTGCTGGGTTGAAATCTTGTGTGGTTTCAGGTTCCTGGAATTGGGTGTGGATAGTCCCTTGTTGATGGCCTTCCAGGATGTTCTTCCAGGGTCAGAGATACCACTTAAGTCTCCGTTGCTCTGCGGCTTCAGTAATTCAGATCTGGCAGTCCTACTCCTTGTTTTTACTAGCTGTTGATTCCCATGGAGGCGTCTAGCCTCAATGTCCTTCAAGCCTACTGTTGTCTAACGAGCTACCTGACATGATGTACCAATACTGTGAAAAGAACACATTATGTACAGATTTGGTCTGAATTGTGGTTTTGGTCACCTTCTGGTGGTCTTAGACCATGTCTCCTGAGCATAAAAGTAGATTTTGGTGACCTGTTGTTGGTGCTCTTGTTTTTTTGAGACAGAGTCTCTCTATGCAGCCATGGCTGACCTGGAGCTTGCTTTGTAGGTCAGACTGGTCTGGAACTCAGAGATTCACCTGTCTCTGCCCCCCAAGTGCTGGGATTAAAGGCATGTGCTACCATGCTCAGCTCAACTAGTGTGACATTATAGATACCCATATCCAAATTAGACACATTCTTTGGTACTGAGTCTTAAGGTCTCACCATTTGGATAAGGGGGCACTGTAATGATCTGTCCTGTCTCTTTAAGAGCAAGCCACGCCCACTCCCTCTCCCTTCCACTTAGGCAAGCTGATCTTCAGCTTCTAGCCTGAGTTCCTTCCTTTTCAAACTCCCTCTTGAAGAGGCAGCTTCTGCTTCTCCTCACTTCTCCCCTTCCCGCTTCTGTCTCTTCTCTCTCTCTCTCTCTCTCTCTCTCTCTCTCTCTCTCTCTCTTTCTCTCTCTCTCTCTCTCTACTCTTCTCTCCTTTCCTCCCCTTTCATAACCCACTAAATAAATATCCAGCCTCACTCTGCATGGCATGCCTATCCATGTTTCACCCACTGCTGTGTGGCTCCCTGCCCAGGACAAGCTGCCTTTGGAGATCCGCAGCATGATCTCGTGGTGTGCCCGCTACCTGCTGCCACATGGCCTGCTGCCACTGCTCAGAGACCTGCAGTGTTTCTGCCACTGCAGCTGCCGGGGATCCTGCAGCATTTTTGTTTAATTTATTACAGGCACAATTCAGCCACTAGTGTTGGCCTTCCAGCTCCCTTAAAGTGCATGCCCTTCTCACTTGGAAAATACAGTCTCCTCATACCAACTCCCAACAAAATTGACTCATTCTCAACTTTAAATACAAAATGTCACCTAAGCCAAGCATAAATGTGACTTGAGGTGTGTCTCTCTGGGAGTAAAATTCTTCTGCAGCCACGAACCTGGAGTAACTAGATAACACGGTAGCCACCTCCTCTTGAGCAGGCCTGAAACAAACATTCCTGTCCCCAAAGGAGAAACTGGTAAGAGGAAAGGGGTTGCAGGTCTCAAATAAGTACAAAATCCAACCAGGCAAATCTCTGGTTTTAAGGTTTGAGAATAATCCTCTTTGGTTCTGTCCTGCAGGCCCACATGGGTGGCCTTTCTGGCCCACCAGAGTGGTGCCTCTTTCCCCCAGTCCTATGGTCCTCTGGAGCTGAGAAAAGGAGAGTCCTTGGCCTGGATTTTTTGAATTAATGATTAATAAAAATAATGCTAACAAATTCTGTTTCAGTTCAACCGCAGGAAGGGAAGAAGCTGCCTTTCATGGCCACAATGGACCACGAACTCAGATCCCACGTGTCTCTGGACTCTCTCTCTCTTTACTGGTAGAAGTAGGATATTAAACTAGTAAATTTGTGTGTGTAAAAATATAAAGACAACTTCTAACCTGCAGGAAATGACAACCTTCTAGAAGTGAGTGTTCACAATTCTTTGTCCTGACAGAAAGTGACAGAGCCGTATCCTTAGGCCATCAGGGCCAGGGACACACGCCATGGGAGGGGGGGTGGGAGGGCACTGAGTGGACGCCCTGATCAGCTACCTCTCAGGTCCAGTTACCACCCCTCACCTCAGTCTTGGGGAACTATGTGGGCACGGTTTCCACAAAAGGAAGGCCAAGGTCAAGGGTGCTTTCTTGGCCTGCCATCATTTAACTATGCCTGGAGACTGTATCTTTATTCTATTTTTTAAAATACAGAAGATTAAAAGAAAACAACAGGAAGAAATCTGGCATCTTGCAGAACCCAACCTCACCCCCAGTCGGCCCTCACCAATATTCCCGTGCTATTTTCGGCTCTCCCCAGCACCCACAGAATGTGCTAGAGTTGGTTCCCCTCAGTATGAACTTGGTGGCTCCACAGAGCTCAGGTCCATGCTGATTTCATTTTGCCAGCTGTGTTGCTTGCTGGCAGAGTGGTTGCGAAACTTAAGAGTCGAGCTTTGTGGGAGCCGAGGTGACTTTTAAGGCTCTACCTCTAAATTTTGACGTTTTTTTAATTTCTTTCTTTCCTTCCTACTCTTTTCTCTTTCTCCTTCCTTCTCTCTCTCTCTGTCTCTGTCTCTGTCTCTCTCTCTCTCTGTACATGTACCACAGGGCATGTGAGGAGGTAGGAGGACAACTGGCAGGACTCAGTTGTCTCCTCCCATCATGCAGGTTCTAGGGACGAAACTTGGGTTGTCAGGCTTGGCCGCAAGCACCTTTTCTACACCCGTCTTCTTGCGCTGGGCTTTCTGTTTCATTTTCAGCTCAATACAGCTTCTGGGTGGGACCCTAGCTCCGCTTGTCAGGGACTTCATCTCGCTAGCTTCTGAATCCTCAGCACTTCTCTGGCATTTTCTGCTCTAGTTCAGCCCGGCCTCGTCAGGTTCACATGTCCCAGGACAGGGGCCTGAATTCTGTTGTTTAGGCAGTGACCACTCCTGAGGTCAGTCACCCTGTGGGCAGCCACACCCTGGGTCAAACCTGCTGTCATAACCTTGAAGAGCAAAAATAGGCCTGAATTCTCTGCCTTCTTAAGGTGGACTGGGTTCGCATTTATGGGTTCTGACAGTGTTAATCAGTTATTTTTTTTAATCTTCATAACTGAAGTATGAGGTAAGTAGAGTCAACAGTTTTATTTTTGCTATTTTTTTCTACAATTAAACTGTAGAAATTAATTTTCCACTTAATTGTTTTTCTGTTCTTTGTAATTGGACAAAGTGGGGAAATATTTAAGGCTGAAAATGAGAAAGGAGGAGGCAAAGAGAAGAGAAATAGGAAGAGGGAGGGGAGAGAGAATAGGGAGTAGGAAGGGCAGAACGGGGTGGGGGGGGGTGGGGCGAAGAAACACCAGAGCTGGGCAGATGAAGGGCAACTTCCTGGTTTGGGGGAGTGCTTTGTTCCTTTGGATTTTATATTTGTTTATTAATTTGATGTGTATGAATGTTTTGCCTGCATGCATGTGTATGACATGTGTGCCTACTGCCCACAGAGAATAGTTCCCGGTGAACTGGAGTTATAAATAGTTGTGAGCCACCATGTGGGTGCTAGGAATTGAACCTGGGTCCCCTGGAGGGCTGCCCAGTGCTCTTAACCACACTGAGCCACCCTCCAGCCCAACTTTCTGGCTTTTGTTAGCAGTTCTTCCACTTTCCTTCCCTTCCTGTATTTTGAATGAGCTCTTGATTTTGTCACAAATACATCCACAAGGAAAAAACAGGCTTTTAAATCCCACCATTACTCTATAATATCTGAAAGAGAACCACAGCCCACCTCAGTTCCAGAGTGGGCACTGCAAACACACAAGCAACCTGAACGGTTCCCTACCAGAGCGTTTTTGCACGCAACAGAAACCAATTCACAGCCAAGGGGCCAAGTCGAGCTCCAGCTTCGTATAATTTCTACATCAGGTGGCTGAAATCACTTTGCAGGGTGTGTCGGGGGGAGAAAAATCAAATTCATTAGCCCTCCTTCAACCTTAGTGCCTTTCCCCTCTTTTGAAAAAAAGGCAAAATCAAATCCTACCCCTCTCAACCTCCCCGAAGGGACACATACGCAACAGCCTGTCTATCTGCAAGGCAGCCTTCAAATAGACCGAAAACGCCCTTCGCCAGCACACAAGAGTCTTCAAAAAAGTCAAAAAGTGGCCCAAGGGGAGATTTTTGTATGGGAATCTTAACTTCCCATTCCATTTGACTTTTGGTCTTTAAAATACAGGTCAAATCAATGAATTTAATGAAGGCCCGTAGACACAATGGCTTCGCCTTGCATTTTGACCCACATAAAGGGGAGGCAGTCCAGGTCACAAGGCTTTAGCCAAACTTAAGTGGTTGGTACACAAACGTGACAGAACGTTTAGAAACCCAGAGACTCGCGAGACCTATTGACAAGCAGTTCAAAGTATTTGAAGTAGCTGCATGGATGAACTTTGGGAAGGTAGCACCATTGTCTTCCATTGTTTCTTTCTCTTCATATGAAAACTTCCCCCCAAAGAACAAGAGTCAATGAATGTGAAATGTAGTGTCAGTTTTACTGGGCTCCGGCCGCCTTTCAGTAAAGTGACTTTTTGTGGTGAGTTCATGCTATTTAAAAGTATTCTTCACTCTGAGTTTCAACTCTTGCAAATGGTGGCTTCTCAGCCCCGCTACCCACCCAAATCTTTTCTAATTTCTTTTATGTCTTGAATAGCTCTTGAAGTTGAAAGAGGTGAAGATTAATTTTAGCATTTTTTTTTCTGCTGCTTCTGGACGCTCACATTTTCACGCAGGATGCCTGGCTGCTCACTCCCAGCTTATGGAGGAGGGGTGGGGAGGGACAGAGGGGAATGACGAGCTAACCACAATTCCCTCACTCCTCACACCAAGGGCATGGGCAGGCAGCTCCATTCTGAGATGCTGCCAAATTGTCTTTGAGTCTGGGAGAGAAGTAGACTCAAGTAAAAACAAAGTGTCAAATCTTTAACAAGTGTGTGCGAGCCAAGGAAGGGTGAGCAGAAAGGGGGGTCTTCTCAACCCAGACCAACTGTGAACTGGTGGCCCCTAAGTTCCAAAAAGGCTTGTCTCCAGTACCCATCTAAACATATTTCTCTGTGTGGACGCATCTGTGCGTGTGTACGTTGTGTGTATGAGTGTGTGTGCATGTGTGTTTGAGTGAGTGTACATGTGTGTAAGAGTGTGTGTATGCGCATATGTGTTTTACCAGTAAACATCCTTTTTACCAAGCCATGTGGACAATACCAGTTCCCTGGGGGGCTCTGCCATTGTTTGAAACACGCTGGGCTGTGGATAAGCTGTGTGGACACAGCCGTGGGATGGGAAGTCCCACAAAGGCCTGCTCTAAAGAGCCATGTGCTGGCTTCACAGGGGTTGATAGTTCTAAGATTTGCTAAATATGCTTTGGAGTTTTTCTCAGTAAATCTCTATAGATAGATTTTTATTGTATTTCCCTCTTTTGTCCGGTGTGTGTGCGTGTGTTTGAAATTTCTCCCTTATTCATTGACCAGTAACTTTTTGTCACCCACCCTGACTTTTCTCCTTACATCTGCATTTAAGCTGTCATTTACTGCTGCTGTTCCCTCCTCTCAGGACCTGACAGCCAAAGCCTCGTGTGCTTTTATCCCTTTGTGTCTGCATTATGACATAACCTGCCCAAAGTGGCCCAGCTCCCCAATTCTTGTATGTAAAATTTGCAACATTTTTTGAGACGGGTCAGTGCCCATTTGGGGGACCCTTTCTTTATCTGAGTACCGTGTTAAAACTTTTTGCAGATGTGGCCTATTCAGGAGCGGCCCGAGGCTGCATGCAGGGATGAGGAAGGGAAGAAAAGGCTTTCCTATTTTGTGATTGCCATAGTAACTCAAACATTGCCAGGGTGTTTGTGGGCCTGGGCAGCCGTGCCTGGGAGTTTGATTTCCTGTGCAATCAAGCCCTCTACTGGGGACCACGGCTCCTGTGACTCCAGGCTACACAGAGGACAGTGTGCTTGTTAGGTTTGAAATTAAGCATTTCACTTTAAAATAATACCCATTTGTATCCATTTTGTTCACCATAACAACAGCTGCTGTCCCTGGAATGACAGAGTTTCCTTTTAATCCGAAGCTTCATATGACATTTATGAATGAGGCCGGCTCCATTCATTTGCAGTTTGAATTCACACTGCTTATTTTTTTTTTTGATCGTTTTTTTCCCCCTTCCCAGCATATGGGTGAAATTCAACATTATTCAAGTAATTATATACACAGCTCATGAAGAGGAAAAGGCCTGCTTTGTTTGCGCCATCTCTTTTAAACTAGTTAGTGGGGCTTGGCTCTTCCTCCTTTTTTTTTTTTTTTTTAAATTTTAAAGAAGGCCAAATCCAGACGATGAATTAAGGGAAGGCTTTCAAAGTGCTCTCTGCCTCAACGCAGAGAGATAATGAAAGGAGATATAACGGTGCTTCTGAGTTTATGTATTATTTGTGGATAAACAACTAAAAACATCACTCCTACTTGCTCACTGGGAGAGGGGCAGAGAAGCCCCTAAAAATTCTTACAAAAACTACAGTTCAGCACTCGTTTTTTTTTTTTTTTTTTGCCTGCCAGCCCCTCCCTCGCTCGCCCCACCCCCCACCCCGTGCCCAAATGAACAAAATTGCAAAGCACCACCCAGGTGAAGATGCGGGGTGAAAACCACAGGGCACAAAAGACCAAATGGCAACCCTTTCAGACCACTCTGCAGTTTCACAGTGTTGCCAGTACGAAGAAAATTAATTGGCATTTAGTTACCACGTTACCCAGTAAAGGAAGCGTAGTGATGCGCATGGCTAACAGCCGCTCCCAGTTCCCCCGCCCCCAATGCCGCCTGTCTTCCTGTTGCTTCATCTCCACCGTGGCTTCCACTGAATCCGGCAGATGTTCTCATCCACACACTAGAAGCCTCATATTACATCACTAGAAGCTTTCTGCCCCAGCTTGAGAATTCAAAGAGCATTACGAAGTCATTTTTTTTCACAGAAGTTCCAATTTATTAACACGTGTGAGCCAGCAAGCATTTAAGTTAGGTACTCAATGTCTTCTTAACGTACTTTCCTAATCTGAAAATGAAAAGAGCCTGAAAGAGTGTGGTTCTCTTAACCAATAAAAAATACGGGGGCTGGAGAGATGGCTCAGTAGTAAAAAGCACTGGCTGCGCTTGCGGAGGACCTGGGTTTGATTGGCAGCACCCACATGGCGGCTCACAGCGCCTGTCACTCCAGTTCCAGGGGACCCAACACCCTCTTCTGGCCTCTGTGTGCACTGTGTTTGTGTGGCTCGCTTATATATGCAAAACCTATATACATAATATAAAAATAAATTTCAAAAAATTGGTCTTTTTGAGTCAAGGTCTCTCTCTTTTACTCGTCTATGTAGATCAGGCTGGTCCCACTCGGAGATCCGCCTGCCTCTGCCTCCTAAATGCTGGGATCAAAGGTGTGTGCCACAATACCTGGCTAAAAATTTTTCTTAAAAAAGAATACATGATATTCCTCCTGCCTCCTACCCTGGAGTGCTGGGATTACAGGGGTGTGCCACCGTGCTTCCCTACCCTGGAAAACTGGGATCACAGGGGTATGCCACCGTGCCTGCTTCTTATTCATCTCGTCAGTTACTCAGAAAGTTTGTAAATCCATGGAGCACAGTACTAGACACAGGGACTAAACTGTACAGGGGCCGGTCCCACTCCTTGCACAGAAACAAATGACAACAACAAACCAGTGTAGGGACGCACTGGGCAAACACTGCCATGTGGAGATGATGAAACACAAAGGCCCTAGCCCAGCATTGTGGCACCTGCTAGAGAGAGCACCAGGCTGTGTGTGTAAGGGGGGGGCACTCAGACAAACCCAGAGGGAGGGTAGCCAGTTTGGAATTTAAAAGGTTGGGGAGCCAGAGAGGGAAGGAGTGTTCAGAATGCACACAGCCTGGTGGTAGGGAAAAGGCAGCCTTTGTAGGAATAAGGGGTCCTCAGCAATCCCTAGTATTTTCTCTGTAAGTATTCTTAAGGCAGGGATTGAAGGCTTTCCTATTAGAAGTGTCTTTCTTAATAGGATGAAAACTTCAATCTCAGCCCCCAGAATGACTCCTAAGCTTTTGTCCTATGTTTCATGAGGCCAAAAATCACACCCCCAAGCTAATAAGCAGCTCCCTTTGGTTTTTATGCCTGACTCTGTTGTGTGTCACTCAGAGAGTTGCCAGAAATCCAGGGCTTCCTGCAGCTCCTTTCTGTTAGCTATGCCATGAGGGACCCAATCAGTGGTGTGTGTGTGTGTGTGTGTGTGTGTGTGTCTTCTGTGGTCTGAGGACTGCTTTTCTTTTTTCTTTCTTTTTTTTTTTTTGTTTTATTGAGATAGGGTTTCTCTGTGGCTTTGGAGCCTGCGCTGGAACTAGCTCTTGTAGACCAGGCTGATCTCGAACTCACAAAGATTCGCCTGCTTCTGCCTCCCGAGTGCTGGGATTAAAGGCATGTACCACCACCGCCCGGCTTAAAATATTTATTTATTTATTTATTATGCATACAGTATTCTATCTGTGTGTCTGTATGCAGGCCAGAAGAGGGCACCAGACCTCATTACAAATGGTTGTGAGCCACCATGTGGTTGCTGGGAATTGAACTCAGGACCTTTGGAAGAGCATGCAATGCTCTTAACCACTGAACCATCTCTCCAGCCCCTGAGGACTGTTTTTCTAAGGCTCTGGGGAACCTTAGGAACAGTGATGGGACCCAGTAGTGCCCAAACCAGTGGCCAGGTGGGAGGGGAAAGTAACTTGTAGTGGAGATACTGTCCTTGACAATGAGGTCTGTGCATCCTGTATGGGGTGTCCTTTCATCTCCCTGCTCCAACAGACACACACACCCCTCCTACAATATATAATAGTAATATTATTCTGAACTTGTGGATTTGTTCTTTCATGATTGATTTTCCTAGTTTAGGTCCAGCAGGTCAGCCCTGCTCTGCAGGACTGTGGCCAAAGGCATCAAAAGTTTTTGTCCCAGTTTGAGTGTTAGAGAGGCAATGGTAGGCCCGGTTATTTGAGGCTGATTCTCAGCTTATAAATTCTCATCAGCTAACAGCAAGTGTTTGATTGGGTTAATTCAATCAGTGTGTCCCACTCTAACTCAGGGGAGGATGAAGTTATGGGATGGAGGTTTGGGGAGCAATCTAGAGAAGTGTAGACATGGGACATTTTCCATGACACCCTTTGTAGTGCTTGTGGACACTGTTATTCAGACAATGGTCTTGGTCATTGTGTGATCTCTGTGTCCCTTGCTGGAATGTAAGCCCTGAGAAGGAAGCTGTCCACCTGCTCTTTCATGTGTCTGTGGGTGTGTGCCACCATGCTCATTTCATGCTGTGCTGGCCAAGGATGCTAGGCAAGCACCCTAAAACTGAGCTATATCCCCAGTCCCTTCCCCCAGATATCTCTTCACTTGGATGCCTGCTATAAATAGATGATGCCTGCATCATCTAACAATCTTTCCATTTCCTATTGGAATCAGAAAAAAGTATGCTCCCCCTTTATCAAACATTTTCTCCTGTATACTGCTTGTCTAACCTGAACTCTGACAGTCCAACAGCTCTGACATCGAAGAAGACTACATTTTGACAATTCTAGCTCATCCACATTTAAAAAAAAAAAAAAGGTTTAATTTGCCAGGTGGTGGTGGTGCATGCCTTTAATCCCAGCAGAGGTGGGTAGAACTCTGTGAGTTCGAGGCCAGCCTGGTCTACAA
>JAQHUG010000136.1:4557428-4615250 GCA_028555095.1 Dicrostonyx torquatus
CTAACATGACTACAAACTTGACTATTATAGATGATTGTTTTTAATTTGTATTTTAATTATATATTATATTTTTAAATGAGCTATACAAACAGAATACGTTAATCAAGAGCAGAAATATATATAATAAGATTGACCTAAAATTTGTATCAACAGACCAAGATCCATACCAATGCCAAGTATCCATTTCTAAAGCATATTTCCCTTTAAATGTAAACAAACATTTATAAACAAAAGGACTTCCCATATCAATGCTATATAAACTGGACAGGCAGGACCCACAGGAAAATGACCACTAAACTTTGCCAAAACAAGGTGGGATGGTCCTTCAGGTTCCTGATTCACAGAAGAAGCTGCCAGACATTCTGCAGGACACAGAGAAAAGTGATTGATAAACTTTGCCAATATAGGTGGGACAGTCCTTCAAATTTCCTGCTTCACTGAAAAGTTGGCCAGACACTCTAGATAGATGCCCCAACATTACAGAAGAACTTTGAGTGACTGTTCAGGCAGCCAGATGTCTCTGTCACTTCTAGAGTTTTGGAAGTTGCTTGCAATGCAACAGTAATATAATAATTACTCAGGTAATATTATATTCTTCTAGGGTCTTTGATGGAGTTGAAGACTAGCTAGTTCTAGTTTTCCTTAGCTATGATAAAAGATAAATTAGATATGAAACTTTAGACTCACAAAGATAGGATGATGATAAAGTACTTTCTTTAATTTCGCAAAACACAGACTAAATATTGTAACTAATTCTTACTTGATAAGTGTTTTGTTATATGTAATTTTAATGTTAAAGTAAAAACCTTTCTTTTTGAATAGACAGAAAGGGGGAAGTGCTGTGGGTCTTTCTATATGTTGAGAATATGTGTTGCTCTCATTCATTGATAAATAAAGCAGATTTGGCCTATGGCAAGGCAAGATAGAGCCAGGTGGAAAATCCAAGCAGAGATACAGGTGAAGAAGAGTGGAGTCAAGGAGACACCAGCCACTGAGGAAGTAAGACATGTAAAAATTGAGGTAACAAGCCACAAACCCTGTGACAAAGCATAGATAAGAAATATGGGTTAATTTTAATGTAAGAGCTGGCTAGTAATAAGCCTGAGCCATTGGCCAAATATTTATAATTAATATAAGTCTGAGTGATTATTCAGGAACTGGTAGGCAGGAAAGAAACTTCCAATTACAGTGTAACCTCAGGTTTTCTCAGTTTGCCTCTCCTGGCATGGAAACATCTCCTATGATCTCCTGGCATGGAATCATCTCCTATGAACCAGGAAAGAGTGATAAGGAAACTTGTTGGTGCCAAGATGCACATAGAGCCTTGTTTCCATCAGTGGGGACTGAATGGAATAAGGGCATGCAACTTCTTGGACATATTTGCCTGCAACAGTCTCGGTTTAAGGTAGATGGAGATAGGATGACAAAGCCTGTGTCCTGCCTCATTAACGAAGCAGATACATTCTTTAGGATGCTCAGCTGGGGATCATAGTATGAGAAGGCAATGTGCCAAATGCATTAGTGGATGTGTATAAGCAACCAAGCTGTGTACAGGCCATGCCATTTAGACAACAAGGCAAAGACACACACATCGAGTATGAGTCAGCTAAAATGTGGTTGACAGTACACATCTAGAGACCATCAATTAGTTAATAATGGCCGACAGGATGTCCAGGGAAACCCCAAGGTAAACAGTGACATAATCTGTTACAAAACAATTCTGAATGCCACTTTTGTGTGGGTTTTGTCAAAATACAATCTTGAGTTCAGAAGCCTTTGCTTTTGCCAGCCCTGCCTGTGTCTGTCTGTCTGTCTGTAGGCCTGTGTGCCCACCTCCTTACAACCTGTGTGTGTGTGTGTGTGTGTGTGTGTGTGTGTGTGTGTGTGTGTGTGTGATCTATGCTTGTGTATGCCTGGGTACCCCGCTGGCATCTTCCTTCAGAGCTAGTCCATAAAGTATGAAATGTTTCCTAGCCCCTGAAACACTCCATCCTGACCTCCGAGCTCTGCACAGCATGCTCTTAGCTCAAGGCTATGAGCACATCCTGCAGATGCTAGAAAGGCAGACAGAAGTCCTCCTGATTCTGTGCGGCTTTCTATAAGGCTTTAGCTGAACAAAGGAAAAGGACATCTTGAAGGTATAGTGAGAGTTTACCCCCAAAGTTACCCCCATTGCTTAACAGCCAAAATAATTTTTTTTTTTTTAAGGAAGGTACTTACAGCCATGACCATGGCTCTCAGGCCTGTTTTCACTGTATCTCCTGGATCTCAGAGTGTTCTCTTGTCACCTAACTCATCTTCCATCACTGGTAGCCCCTCTTCCACCTGACCCATCCTCTTGAAGATGCTTTCTACTGTGTCTCTCGATTCTAAACTTTTGATCTGCATTTTCAGCATTTCCTTTTTTTTCAGATTTATTTATTTATTGTGTATACAGTATACTGTCTGCAGGCATGTCTGCAGGCCAGAAGAGGGCACCAGATCTCATCGCAGATGGTTGTGAGCCACCATGTGGTTGTTGGGAATTGAACTTGCGACCTCTGGAAGAGCAGCCAGTGCTCTTAACCACCGAGCCATCTCTCCAGCCCTCAGCATTTCCTTTTATTGAATTGTCTCATCTCCTCTATCACTTTATTTCATTCAGCTGCTTATTGGACATTCTCTTTGAATGGCAACTTTATTGTCTACTTTGACTTCACTAGTCAATCATCACTATTCTTTTAAAATTCCCCTAGAATTTAATGTAATTTACTCTTAAAAATATTTATTAGGCCAGGCATAGTGGTACAGGCCTTTAATCCCAGCATTGGGGAGGCAAAGACTCCTGGGAAGATCTCATGAGTTAAAGGCTAGCCTGGTCTACAAAGCAAGTTCCAGGATCACTAGAGCTACACAGTAAAATCCTGTTTTGTAAAACCAAAACAGAAAAGTATACTTTTAAAATGTATTTATTTGTCTGTTTTACTTGGATGTCTATCCATATGCCTGGTGCCCATGGAGACCAGAAATGGCATCAGGTCCCCTGGAACTGGAGTTCCAGATGGTCATGAGGCACCATACAGGTGCTGGGAACTGAACCCAGGTCCTCTAGAAGAGCAGCCAGTCCTCTTAACTGCTGAGCCATCTCTCCAGCCCCCAAACCCACATGTTTTAGGAGATAGTACTGTGGAACTGGTATTGGAAAGCAGAATTGTTCTGCTTGATTTTTCATATTAATTTATTATTACTGGTTATGTGTGCTTGAGTGTGATGAGCATGTGTGTGTGTGTGTGTGTGTGCCTTTTTGTCTACACATGCATGCACCATGTGTGTGTAGTGCCTCTGGAGACCACAAGAGGTCATCAGATCCTCCCGAAACTGGCATTACAGGCAGTTGTGAGCTGCCTGATGTGGGTGCTGAGAATCAAACCCAGGTCCTCTTCAGTGCTTTCAGTCTTTAAGTCAGTGGTTCTCAACCTGTGGGCTGCGGCCCCTTTGGGGGTCAAACAACCCTTTCACAGGGGTCACAGGGCCGATATCCTACATATCAGATTACAATTTGCAACAACAGCAACATTACAGTTAAGTAGCAGCAAAGATGTTTTATGGCCACCAGAGCATGAGGAGCTTTCTTAAAGGGTTGCAGCATTAGGAAGGCTGAGGACCACTGCTCTACACCATCTGTCTAGCCCCACAGTAAACTTTCTTTTTTCAGGGTCTCTCCATGTAGCCCTGGCTGTCCTTGAACTTACTCTTTAGACCAGGCTAGCCTCAAGCTAACAGAGATCACCTGCCTTCCTAGTGCTGGGATTAAAGGCATGTGCCACCACACCTCGTACCCATAGTAAGCTCCCTAAAAGTTCTGGTAGCTACTCAGTTCTTAGTCAATAGTCCTGGAAGACATGACAGTGTGTCCCATATGGAAAAAAGCTTGTCAACTGCAGATCAAGAGTTTAAATTACTCTATTCTGATATCTTACTAAGTTTTACTGAGTTATTGCAGCACTGGGCTAGACCCTCCAGAATCGTATGTAATGGCATGTAGAAGGAAGGTACTCAGCCGGTAGGGCACCAAGATGCATAGAGCTCTTAGCACTACATAGACCAGGTGTGGTGTTGCATGCCTGGAATCCCATCATTCAGCAAGGGAGGCAGGAAGATTATAATTCAAGGTCATTGTTAACTACAGACTTTGAGACCAGTCTGGTGTATGCGAAACCGTCTATAAAAAAGTACCAAGAATTTGCTTTTTGAAATTTTGTATTAAGAGTGTGATTTACCTGTTCATCTTTTTCTTTGTCTCTTAAGAAATAAAAACAATGTGTAAATTTTATAACAAAAAGTTAAAAAAAACTGTAAAAAAACTATATGAAAAGAAAATCCCAAGACTACAGTGCCTCTCTGTGGCTCTACTCAGTACTTTCCCACACAAGTCACAAGGGGCTCAGGCTGGTGGCAGCTGTGCTTGGAGCTGGGATTCTTGGATCACTTGAGGTCTTTTGTGTGCACTGGCTGGGGGTGAGGGTGGGGCTAGTAAGGGCTTAACACAAGGGCATTAGCAGACATTTGACTTTGAAAAATTCTTCATTGGGGTGGTGAATTCTGGGCCGACAATTTTAATTTTCTTTCTGTATTTTGGTGATCTTGCCTCACTGTCTGTTTCTGCTGTAATGATGACATTTTGTCTTGAGACATGGTCTCACTCTAGCCAGACTGGCCTGGAATTTACAATGTAGCTCCAGCTGACCTCAATCTCACGGTAATCCTCCTGCTTCAGTTTCCCAAGTCCTGAGATTTCTTGTAGGAGCCACCACATCCAGCTATGATATCCTTTCTCCTTATTTTTCTCTGAACATACTGTATTTTCCACTGGCTGTTTTGCATGTCTTGCCACCAATGGTTTAAAGTGGTTTGGATTTTAATCACTGTATTAACCAGACTTTATCACGGTGATGCAGTAATTGAGCCAGATGTAAGGAAGCCAAGACTCGCAGAATCAGTTTCAGAGTTCATTGTGGTGGGGAGGGTAAAGTGGGGCAGTTTGTCTCATGGGAGCCAGGAAGAGAAAAAAAAATGCCTCTGCCTACAGGGTTCTCCTTTTCCCACCACCCATACCCCCCTCCCAAGACAGGGTTTCTGTGTGTCTCCCTGGCTGCCCTAGAACTCGCTTTGTAGACCAGGCTAGTCTTGAACTCAGAGATCTGCCTGCCTTTGCCTCCTGAGTGCTAGGATTAAAGGTGTGTGTGTGTGTGTGTGTGTGTGTGTGTGTGTGTGTGTGAGAGAGAGAGAGAGAGAGAGAGAGAGAGAGAGAGAGAGAGAGAGAGAATATGAGAACGAGACTAAATGGATAGCCTTTCTGTGGGCTTTCTCCTTCCTCCCTGTGCTGCTGTCTTATCTGGGTCCTCAGCTATGGTATGGTACAGCCCACATCATGGTGGACCGCTCCCTTTAATCAATCACCTCTGGGGCCGCCCTCACAGATACAGAGGTGTGCCTCAGTAATCTCCTAGGCACGTCTCAATCTACCGAGCTGACAAACAAGATTATCCATCACGTGTGTCTTGCTGTGGCTTTCTTCATGTCTTGTGTTTCTGATTCTTAGAGCTTGTTGAGCTTTTTGGGTTTGTGCATTTACCATTTTTATTATTTGTTTTGAAACAGTGTCTCACAGCCCAGGGCAGATCTAGAACTCACTATATAGCCCAGGCTAGCCATGAACTTACAGAATCCTGCCTTAGTTGCCCAAGTCCTAGAATTATAACCATGAGCCATCAATTTGGCTTTGATTTTGTTATATTTGGAAAACTTTTGTGACTATTTATGCAAATATTTTTCTCAACTCAGCCTATCTTTAGAGACACCAGCTACCAGTGTATTTGGTCATCTGAATTTGCCCCAGTGCTCATGGTTCCTCTGTTTCTTTCTGTAGTTTATGCTAAACATTATCTACTGCTATGTCATCCTAATACGAAGTCCCAATCCCCATTTACTGCATCTCAGATGTTATCGTCATGTCTTTTGGTAATACTCCAGAGATGCACATATTTGAGTCATTGATTAGAATATGCTAAATTGAAATTTTTTAATTTTAAGAGATTTTTAAAATTACTTTTTAATTAGTGTTGTGCATGTGTGCATAGAGGTCAGTGTGTGTGTGTGTGTGTGTGTGTGTGTAGAGGTCAGATGCCAAATTTGCAGGAGTCGGTTCTCTCCTACTGTGTAGGTTCTAGGGATTGAACTCAGGTCATCAGGGTTTGTGGCAAGCACCTTTACCCACTGTCATCTTGCTTGACCAAAAGATGTGTGTTTGTTTGTTTTGTTTTCTGTTTTTTTTTTTCCCCAAAATGAAAATGAGAGAATCCATAGCCATTTACTGGACAGTTCACTAATATGGAAGGTGGGAACCACAGGATGGAGGGGGGTTCAGGAGGAAGCAAATGTTGTGCTGAACAAGCCCCACACACCTTTAAAAATGGCACGCACACACGACCTAGAAGATCTGGGGGCAGTGGTGAAATAGTTCATGTGGCACCAGCATGTGCTCCTTTTGTGCCTGCTTCTCCAAGTGAGCACTGCCTGCCGGCTGAATGGATGAGAATATAAATGGGCGGGACTTCACACGCTACAGGACTGCCAGAGAGTTGCTGGTCTTCCCTGTAATTGGTTTGTTTGGCCCTACTTCCCAGGCCCAGCAGCCGTCATCTTCAGTTCAGCTATGCCTGCTGCATAGAGAGCACAGCCAGACTTGCTATCAACTGGCAAAAAAAAAAAAAAAAAAAAATTATGATATTCTTAACTATTGAGGGTTCTTTGAAAAGAACTGTCCAAACCATGTGTATTTAAAAGTCAGTACAGAAAAACCTTCTTATCTAAGGGACAAGTTTGAGAATGGAACAGCCATTCTCTTACCCTTTTCAAGGTGACACGGAGCATGAAGTCCAAAGTCACGTGAACACACCTCACCCTCATCACTTAGAAAGCACACAGCACAGCTGAGTTCACCAGGGTGGCACTAGTTAGACCAAGCTTAGCCTTTGGCATCTAAAGAGGAAAGCATAGCATTTCTAAGTAGTTTATTTTGAGAAATTCTGGGAAATGACCACAAAAAGTGCAGTACATCAAAATACTGGGACTAATTTTTAACAATCTGAAAATTTCGAATTCCAGAATTGCTTGTTTTGAAACTAACTTGCAAACAAGCTAAGATAAAAGCAACATGGATGTGCATGGCAACACTAAGTCAGCTCACTCTTGCCACGCCACCTTCAGGACAAGGTAGGTAAGGTAGGTTTGTTTTAGTAAAGGGTTTTTTTTTTTCCTCTTGTTTTTTGCCTGTTAACAACATCAACACAATAACAGCAGCCACCTTAGAGCAGAGGGCACACTGGAAAGTCACTCTCAGGTGTCTGAGGCCTGCTACCTCCCTGTCCTCACTGCATCCAGTGGAAGGAAGGCGCAGTACTGGGCTGGCCCTGTGCCTCTGCTCATCGCCTGCTGGCTCGGGAGTCGCGTTTGTCCCGGGAGGCCCGCTTCCTCGGGGGTGAGCTGCGGGCTGAGTGCAGGCTGCGCTTAGAGGAATGGCTTCTGTGCTTCTTTGAGTTTGTTTCTTTCTGGTCTTGGCTTTGGCCAGGTTCCTTGCTGCCCTCTTTTTGTTCGTGGTCTTGCTCCTTATGGGAGGGCAATGTGTTCTTAATTGTGTTAATTAGGAATCTTTTATTTGTACCAGCGAGAGGACACTTCATCCTGTGGAGAACAAGAGGGAGGAACAAACCATCATAAACAAGAGCATTACATTCCCTCCCAACATGACCCGCTATCCAGATCAGCACAAAAGAATTCAGCTCCCAAAGAACCAAGTTTCTGTGTTGGCTCAGCTTTCCTTGCCACACAGTGCTGGGGCAGGAGGACTGCCATGAATCTGATGTCAGCCTGAGGCACATAACAATTCAAGTACCAGGTTGAATTGTCAGGGTGCTACAAACAGCAGACCCTGGGAAGATGGTGTAGGTGCCCTGTGCCTGAACATTGCCATGTTACCTCAGGAGACTTCAGAAACCACCGCAGCAGAGTCAGTCCTCACACCACAGCCTGGGCACTGTAGAATCGGGGAAAACTCGCTGCACTGTAAGTGGCTAGTGATCAGCAACCAGGGAAACAACCGCAGCTGGAAGTGCATCATTGTGCTTGAAGCTGAGGTTCCTCCATCCAGCAAAAATGAGCAGAGGCACACATAGCTAAGGATGGCTAGCCACTCAGGGACACAGGCCAGTCACAGCAGGGACAGTGTCGGGGCAGAAACATTGGCTGGCTCTGAGGTGCGTACAGTATGACAAGCACCGGGGACTGGTGAGTCACAATTATTTTTATGGCAGACAAATGCCTTGGTCGTGAAGACAAGACTGTGTGTGGTGCAGTTCACTGCCCCCTGGCGTAGACAAATCCATCCCCACACCCCACCTGTGACTGACTGGCAGTCCATCTGTTCCACAAAAACCCTTCACACTATGGAGGCTACAAGACTAGAATGACGTCTGGAAAAACAGACCACAAGCCCTTGGTGCAGAGGTGATACTTATCTTGATGTTATAGTTGATTACAACTCATGTGAATGCCACCACAGCTACCATGATCACCCACGGGAGTGCAGTTTACAGTTTGGTAATCAAACGCCTCAGCATGTGGCCATCTGAGAAACGATACTCCTTAATTACCTTTCATACGACACTCCTGAAGCTTACTGTGCCCAACACTGTACCTAAAAGTGATGTGAAATAGTGGGTGCATGTGTGCAAATATATATGCAAATATATATGTTTATTCATTTTCAAAACCCAAGTCCCTTCTGTCTGGGAGACATTACACTTGGCCTGTGTGGCAAAGACAAACCAGGCTATCCGTCGGTGCATCTCCGCTATGTGCCAGGCTATCCGTCGGCGCATCTCCGCTATGTGGGAGAATGCTGAACAGAAGCAGGTAGGCACACAGTGGTCTGCTGAGACCCGCTGATGGTAGGTTTCCAGTGCCCAGCACACCCTTTTTTCAGACTATGATCCCACAGCAGTCCACACAGAACCAATAAGCACTACACCACAGAGCATCATCAGGCAGTAAGAAAAGAGTGGTGGGGGGCTGGAGAGATGGCTCAGAGGTTAAGAGCACTGACTGCTCTTCCAGAGGTCCTGAGTTCAATTCCCAGCAACCACATGGTGGCTCACAGTCATCTATAATGAGATCTGGTGCCCTCTTCTGGCATGCAAGCATACATGGAAGGAATGTTGTATACATAATAAATAAATAAATCTTTAAAAAAAAAAAAGAGTGGTGGCTTGGCACAGGAGCAGACAGTGTGAGGCTTCAGTCTCTCACCAGAAAGTGGGTGGGGGGGGGGTGGGGGTGGGAGTGAGGTCTCAGGAAACTTCTCTGGGCCCCATGATCTTGAAGTAAAAAGAAAGTGTATATAAAGGTTTGGATCTCTGCAGTCCTGAAATGAATACTGTGAAGGGTGGTATTTCTGTGACAAAGGCTACCAGCTTCCTCACAGAACTGGGATCACCTCTGTGGTATATCCAGCACCAGTGTGTGCTGAGCCGCCTGGACTACCTATGGCAAGCAGCAAGTCCAAATGGATCTGGAAAACGGTATGTCTGCATAGAAACTGGGGAAGTGATTTGCTTTCCAGTAATCAACCATTCCCAGCAGTGCTGCGAATGTCGCTGAGCTGTGTGTGAGACGTCCTGGGCCAACTCCCAGCACTGCAAGTAGAAAGCTGACGGCATAAACAGCAGCATCATAATGTAGATGCTCTCCTCTCTGTCTCCAGACCCCAACCCCTTCAGGAAAGCACCCAACATTTACTGTAGCACAGCCGTGATAAGAAACTACATGGAGCTGCTGCTCCATGGACCCTTGAACTGTTGGTTCTTCCCCTCAGGCATCAGACTTGGGAAGGACACTGAACTGCTGAGAAGCTAAAGTGAATGTGGCCAGAACAAAAGTGTGTGTTTGCTGAAACACATCCAAAGCCATGCACAGCACCAAATAGTCCCTTTCTGTAGAAAATAAAAATGGTGTCCCACCCCCACTCCTCTATTCAGCAGCCTCTGGTGCCTGCTCAAGTTCCTAGGATCACTCTTAAGGAATAATCCCAAATTAAGCAATCCCACCCAAGTTCTATTTTAAAAATGTAAAATTGTTCTGAGTAAATACAGCCTTTCTATGCACTCTGGAAAACAAACCATGGTTTACAAGTGAGTAACTGACTCTCTGTTCCTTTATGATCTGTGCACAGAGAGCCATTCTCTGCTCACCAGGCAAGACCTGGTGTCTGCACACCCAGCCAGGCTGCTTCAGTGCAGAAGTGCTGGCTGCCCCTGGTCTAGGTGCAAGGCCATTTGAGAATTTGCCTAGCAAGTAGTTACAATTCTTTTTAATAACTAGGATTAGTGTTTTGCCAAAAACATGTGTACTTTTAGAATCACCTGGGTGTGTGTTTTGAGTAACAAAGCCCCGATCCACTCCAAAATCCTAATAGTGGGACATAAACATCAGCAGTTTTAAAGCTTGCCGTTTGATTCCAAATACGCAGATAAAGTTGGAAACACCAGATTTATTTGACTTGGCAGGTGAAATGCTTGCTATACAAAATTGATGGCACACATCTCCAGAACCAGGTAAAAGTGGAAGCAGAGAATTGACTCCACATAGCTGTGCCCTGACCTCCACAAGTGGGCCCAAACCCAGACATCATATACTCACACATTAATAATTTAAAACAGCAAAACCATTATCAAGAATAAAAACCTACCACAAATTTTCTTAGTATCTTCAAATATTCCTAATTCTTTCCTATTTATTTTCTTTTTTAGTAATGTGTATGCATGTCTGTGTACCTGCAAAGGTGTGCAGTGTCCACAGAAGCCAGAACAGGGGATCAGAGTGCTTGAAGCTGGAATTACCATTGGTGTTGGGAATCAAACTGGGATCCTCTGCAAAAGCAGTCATACTTTTAACAGCTGAGCCATCTTCTCACTCCCTCATATGTCTTTAAAAAGGGGCAGGGGGCAAGTGTACACATGCTACAGAGGTCAGGCAACCACCTTAGTTGTCAGTTTTCTGAATGCTGTCCACCTCCTTTCAGACAAGATCTCTCACTGGCTGCAGCTCACCAAGTAGACTAAGCTGGCTGGCCAGGAAAGCCTATTTTTACTCTCCAGCCCACTGCCAAACCCAGCAGCTGTTCCTGGGCTCTGGGGCCCGAACTCAGGTCCTCAACCTTGCAAGGCAAGGGGCCTGCACATCTGAGCTTGTCCAGCCCCTAGCCCTGAAGTGTCTTTTAATAGTTGCTTTAGTTTTCATGTGTGTAAGTGCTCTGTCTGTATGTGTTTCTGTGCACCATGTGTGTGCTTGGTGCCCGAGAGACCAGAAGTGTGCATTGGATCCCCTGAACTGGAGTTAGGGTTGTGAGTTAGCTACCATGTGGGTGCTGGGAACTGAACATGGGTCCTATGGAAAAGCAGTCAGTGCTCTTAACCACTGAGCCATCTCCAACCCCCAATAGTCATGCTAGATAAGGATTCTGGTTGTGGGATATTTTGACAGTGTTGTGATGCTCCCAAAATTGCCAATAAAGTTTGCTTTGAATCAGAGGGTGGAGGTAGCTACTAGTTGACCAAAATTAGCCATAGAAGTTTTGGACAGATAGAGACACAAGAAGTAGTAGTGCAGGCCTTGGAGAGAAACAGTCATTTTGGATTGAGGAAGAGAGAAATGGAAGGTCACTGGTCACTTCACCACTTCTATGATCATTCAGGTTCTTACCCCAATATCTAACTCCCCAGATTCTATTGATAAAGAATAATTAGATAAATGCTTCAGAGCCTAACAAAATATTATTTGATATGCTTCAAATCTATTAATTCACAGGATTCTTCCTTTCCTTGTAATCCATTTGTTAAAGGCACTGCTTCCTTGACCTGTAAAACAGTACATCTTGGATGCTGTGATCACAGTCTTTAGAGATGGACCAGACCCTGGCTCAGTGTCTTGACCAGGATGTCCTATGTGTGTGTATATTCTTTTTATTGTAGCTTTTTTTGTGAAGAATCACCAATGTGAGGGCTGTGGCTGTGGCTCAGGAAAAGAGAGCTTGCCTAGCATTGTGTAAGGCCATATACAGGCTCTATCCCCAGCACCATAAAAAGTAATCACTAATACAGTTGGGTACGTCACAACAGCAGAAAGTGACACAAAAGTTATCCAAAAGGGAACTGCAATTGAGAAAATGCCTCTCCAGGTAGGTCTGGCCTATAGGACATTGTCTTGATTGATGACTGATGTGGAAGGTCCCTGCGCACTGTGCCACTCCTGGGTTCTATATGAAAGCAGGCTGAGCAAGCCAGTAAGCAGCATCCTCCACGGCCTCTGCATCAGCTCTTGCCCTGATTCCTATGGGACTGTGACCTGAGAGCTGTATGATGAAATAAACCTTTTCCTCTCCAAGTTGCTTTGAATCACAGTGTTTTATTACAGCAATAGAAATCTAAGATAGTATTCTATCACTTTTCACCTGACAGATTCAACAGCCACTGATAGTCTTTGCATGGACACCATCAGATGCTATCCTGGGAAACCAAACACACAACTTTGTACATGCTAGACAAGCGCTTTAGCACGGCGCTAAGTCCCCAGCCTCCCTCTTTTAAAATATGTTTTACTATGGCATAATCTGCATACAACTCTTTTTAAAAGATACATCTCTTTTTAAAAGATGTATGTGTATGAGTGTTTGCCTGCACATGTGTATGTGCACCATGTACAAGTCTGGTGCCTATTAGACCAGAAGAGGGTACCAAGCTACCCCCTCCCCATAAATGGCATTTCAGGTGGTTGTGAGCCACCGTGTGGGTACTGGGAACCCAGGTCTGGAAGAACAGTGCTCCTAACCACTCCTCTTTCTCTCTAGTCCTCAAATTTATCAGTTAAGTGACAAGTTTTCTGGGCTTTGACAAATGCAAGGAATTAGATTCTATCACAGTCAAAACACAGAGCATTCTGTAGGTCCTCCTCTAGCCCTCTATCTCCCAATAACTGGTGATCTATACTGTGTTCCTAGTTTGGGGTCTCTATAAAGCCAAACAAATAGAACCATACATTGTTATGTTGTGTGTCTCCTGAGATTCATCCAGGCAGTTTATTTATCTCAACCGTTCTGTTTCTCCAAAGGGTTGGGTAGTGTGGGTTTAGGGGTACAACCACAATTTGCTTATTCCTATGTGAAGTGACAGCCATTTTGATGGTTTCCAGCTTGGGGCTTGTAATAGTCTGAAAGAAAATGGCCCCCCAAAGGAGTGGTTTTGTTTGAGGAAGTGTGTCACTGTGGGGGTGGGCTTTGAGGTCTTTGCTCAAGCTTCTCTCAGTGCGACAGTCAATTGACTTCCTGTTGCCTATAAGATGTAGGCCTTTCAGCTATTCTCCCAGCAGCACCATGCATGCCTGCATGCTGCATTCTCCCCACCATGATGATAATTGACTGAGCCTGTGATATTTCTTTTTTTAAATATTTATTTATTATGCATACAATGTGCTGTTGGCATATATGCCTACATGTCAGAAGAAGGCACTCATTATAAATGGTTGTGAACCACCATGTGGTTGCTGGGAATTAAACTCAGGTCCTCTTTTAACCTCTGAACCATCTCTCCAGCTCCCATCTGTGCTATTTCTTACAAACTGTCTTAGTCAGTGTTACTATTGCTAAGATAAAACACCATAAGCAAAAGTAAGTTGGGTAGGAAAGGGCTTATTTGGCTTAAACTTCCACATAACAATTCATATTCAAAGGAAATCAGGACAGGAACTCAAACAGATGCAGAGGTCATGGAAGGGTGCTGCTTACTGGCTTGTTCTTCATGACTTGCTCTGCCTGCTTTCTTATAGAACCCAGGACCACTAGCCCAGGGGTGACACTACCCACAGTAGACTGGGCCCTCCTCTATTGATCATTAAGAAAATGCCTTACAGGTTTGCCTACAGCCTTTTACTAGAGAGGAATTTCCTAACTGAGGCCTCCTCTTTGATGATTCTAGCTTGTGTCAACTTGACATAAAACCAGCCAGCACACAACCTTAAGGGTTTCAACATGTTTTATGTGATTCAATTATTATACTTTCTTATTTTTTGATCAAATTATTCCATCTTTGACTTCAAACTGGCTCCAGAGACTTCCCAACCTGATATTAGTCTTTGATCGTTTCTTTGCTTTCTGGCATGACAAGATTTTCCAGACCTTACAGTGTTTGTTCCTATGGAGTAAGAGTCTGGCTTGACCTAAAGGGAGGGCGGCCTTTGCCTTTAGCTTCTGGAAAGTAATCTACATCATACGTGATAGAAATGTCTTTGTTGAGGGTGGAGCTGGACACACCTTTCAGTCTTAGGAGAGGGCTGGCCATACAAGAAAGATCAACTATGTTGACGTAAGGTGAGAGCTTTAGGTCATGTGATACGGGTCAACCTGGAAACTAAAAATCAACCACATAATCAACCAGTCAACCATGAAAACAATCAGTCAAACATGTAATCAATCAATCAATCAACCAACCACACCTACACAATGAGCTACAATAAAAACTTTGAACACCAACATTCACGGCCCTTCCTTGGCTGGCATCACTCAACCCTCTGATGAGGAGAAGGCAGCAGGTTCTGGTTCCAAAGGGGAGAAGCTGAGTGGCTTCCGGTGTTGAACCCTCCCAGATCCCCTGCTTCAGATCTCTTACCCTGCTTTACTTTCACCTGTATCCCTTTCCTGTAACAACCTGTTACCCCAAGTCTAACAGAGTCTAGCAACTTTGTGTTAGTGAACCACTGGAGTCTGAGGGCATTTTGGTAATCTTGGTATGAGAAATGAAGGCTATTTTACGGGGCTGTGGCCTTCAATCCTGCAGTCTGGCTTATTCTGAGCACGGCTTCAAATGTGCAAGCAATGGTCCCTCTAGAGACCCCTGTGTCCTTTCGTGAGAAGCAGGACTTTGGTAATAGGCTAGACCAGACCTCACTGCTAACGGCTGGGCAGTCAGTATTTCTAGGGCTTTTCTGTGTTCCAGAACTTAAAAAAAAAAAAAGTGTTATCTGAAAAGTGATGCAGTACAACTTCCTATGGATATTTCTAATTCACATTTAGGCTGAGATACAGTTTCTACTTCTCTGGCTTTGACCTTTACTCTTATCCTACTATACAACGTTAACAGGGGAATACAGCAATGTCTCTTCACTCTCAACTAACAGACTTAGAAGCCACTGATGTCCATGGTGTTCAGGATATCAGCATTATCATCAACAGCACAATGAAGGAAAACAAGTTCTTTTGTCTTCTAGAAATACAGTCAAATTTTAGATCACTTGAAATACTTCCTTTTCGTGAACCTCTTTTCTAAGACACCCACTTAATGTGCTTTATTTTGCTTGATTTTCTTAAGGAGTTAGGTATTTCTTCTTTATTTTGATTTAATTTATCTCTATATTTTATGAAAATTATGTGCATGGTTCTAAAAGCCAAATATACAAAACAATGGGCCGGGATGTAGCTCAGTTGGCATAGTACTTGCCTAGTTGGCTTATATAAAACCCTGGGTTAGAGCCCCAGAGACACATTCCTGTAATGTTAGGACATACGGGATAGAGGCAGTAGAATCAAAATGGTAAAATCAAGGTGGTGGAGAGAAAACTCAGGAGTTATGAACACACACTGTTCTTGTAGAGAAGACCACAGTGTGATTCCCAGCACTCACAAGGCGGCTTACCACAGCCTATAACTGCAGCCCCAGGGCTGGCCAAAGGGCACCTGAACACACATATGCATGCACGCACGGGCGCGCGCGCGCACACACACACACACACACACACACACACACACACACAGAGAGAAAAAAAATAAACCTTAAAAAAATTTCAAAGTTATTCTTGGCTATACAGGGAGCTTGAGGGCAGCCTAAGATACAAAAGACCCTGTCTCAGAAACAAAATAAAGGGCTGGAGAGATGGCTCAGTGGTTAAGAGCCATGGTACTTTTGCAGAGAACTGCAGTTCTATTCCAACTCTCACACAACTGCCCATAACTCCATTTCCAGGGGATCTGACACCCTCTTCTGGCCTCCCTAGGCATCAGGCATTTATATGTGATACACAGATATACATGAAGGCAAAACACTCACACATACAAAATAAGAAAAACAGGCATATTTAAAAGTAAAAATTAAAAAATGGAGAGGGGTACTGTGAAATGCTGTCTTCTGGACATGACCTGGCATCCCAGTCATGAACTCCAAGCAGCTGTGGCCACTGGCACAAGGGCAGGCCAGCCCAAATCCTAGCATAGGTAGGGTAGATAATCTAGGTACCATACTCACTGAGGAGCTACAGGAAGCTGACAGCTACTGGAGAAGGGGGAAGGTGTCAGGCTTCTCATGCCCCAGGGGATGGCCCCAGCCCATACACATAAGGGCAGCACTAACTAGACTTAATGAGTTATTAAAAATAAATAAAAAGAGAGATAAGAAGTTGGGAGAGGGTATATGAGGTAGGTTATGGGGGAGTTGGAAGGGGAAAATTAGAGACAGATATGATCATATTTCACTGTATACATGTATGAAAATCTCAAAAAGAAAATTATACAAGGGGGGAGGGGACAAAACACAAAACAAGATGTAAAGGAAACTCACACTTCTGTTCTTACCCATGTTCCACTGTGGTGAACTGTTATTGTAGAGAGAAGACCCAGCACAGCACATTTACAGAGCAGCTACTGAACGCTGTACCGAAGGCAAGCCTAACAGACTAGAATTGGGTCTTAAGGTTCAATTCTTCTGCTGCTCATATTATTTTACATTTTATTTATTTTGTGCGCATGTAGAGGTCAGAGGACTACTTGGGAAAATCAAGTCTCTCCTTCCACGATATGGGTCCCTGAGATCAAACTAAGGTTGGCAGGTAAGAAGTCCTTTACCCACTGAGCCATCTCACCCACTCCCTTATTATTACATTTGGACAAACTCTGGTCTGTATAGAAACTCCAAGGGTAGGAGTTGGTTCTGCTAACTAAACCGATGATGGTCACAGGTTTAACACTGCTATTTGGGCCCAGAGGTATCTCCAGATCTCGGGCCGCCTTGTGGACCAGATCGATGCTATAAAGCCCATCACATATTCTCTAAACATCCCCACGCCCACTGTGCTTATCTCCCAAGTGTCCTTACCTTACACTGGGATTTCCACAGCACCCAAGACTTCGTAACCTCTATTCACGTTCTGGCATCTCCAGTCAAGACTTAGAGGCTGGTCTCATCCTTGTGGCAATCCTCCTGCCTCAGCTTCCTGTTTTGTTTTTTAAGTTTTAAGGAGACTTACTCAAGAACTTACCAGCCCATTGGTCCCATTGTCTCTGCTCTGGTTTTCCCACGCTTGGCCTCCTTTAGCAACTCTTCTATGGCTTTCCTGTTGAGAAAAGGAAAGATTTCTGAAAAGCAGCCACCAACGCATTTCTGGAAATCATTATTGCATGAACAGAACCTTGCTGGGACAACGATCTAAAAATGACTAATAGTCTTCAATACAAAACTGAAGCAGAAACTCCTCTCTCTCACGTGTGTGTATGTGTGTTGCTGTAGATCAAACCTAGGGCCTCAAATGCTAGGCAAGCACTCTACCCTAAAGCTACATCCCCAGCCCTAAAAAAAAAAAAAAAGTGTTTTATGGGGAATGGTGGTGGGGACAAACTGGAAATTGCAATATAAATTATTAAATCATATATCCTTAATAAAGAAATCTGTCTTGTCTCAATTTGAAAAATAACCAAAAGATGTAAATTGCCAGATGAACGTGTGTATGCATTTGAAATTTTCATACTAGTAAAAAAACCCAACAATCTGAGGCTATAGCTCAGAGCCAGAGCACCTGCCTAAACATGCATAAAGTGCCAAGTGCTAGGTTTGATCCCGAGCACTGTAGCACTGTTCTTACGCGCGCACGCGCGCGCACACACACACACACACACACACACACACACACAACTATCAAGCCAGGTGTGGTGGAAGGTTGCTGTGAGTTCGGGGCCAGCCCAGCTACAATGAGACTGTGTCTCAAAAAACTAAAACAACAGAGACTGCGAAACTAAACAAGCCTGTAATGTCAGTCGAGCCAACAATGGCAACTATTTCTGTCCATCATTAGCGAGGGTGTACTCTTTTCTCCAGTTGAGGGGGGCTGGGCATGGTGGCATACATCTTTAATCTCAGCACCAGCTGGTCTACATGGGGACTTCTACATTGGCCTGCACTCATTTTAACCTCAGGAACAATACTGTACTATGTCTGCCATGATGGCAGCTTGGCCTCTTCTCTAAAGAGAGGACTGCTGTGTCAAAATCACCTAACACCCAAAGTCAAATCAATTAGTTTTCAGATAACTTGGTCTGTTTTTCTTTTAAAAAAATTTGAACACTGATTAGTGTGTGTGTGCGCGCACACATACATGCGTGCTAGTACCCAAGTAATGATCAGAGGACAACTTGTGGGAGTTGGTTCTCTCCTCCCACCATGTGGGTTCTGGGGATCCAACTCAGCAGGTTTGGTAGGCCTTCCTCACTGAGCCATCTCACTGGCCCCTCCCCTATTCCTGGAGTTAGGATGATGTCAGTCTATGCAGTAGTAAGTATTTAAGGCAACTAACACGAAGAACGAGAAAATAAAGAACAAAGGAAAAAGAGAATTTACAAGAACTCAAGTTGGAGCAGCTGTATCGCAAACAATGGCTCAGAACTAAGTTAGGTGACCTGCAGACATCCAGAGCTGAGGGACAGCAAGAACACAGGCTACACACAGCACTTTCCCTGCTCGTACCTTCCCGAGTCTTTAAAGTTACCTTTGATCAGCTAGCTAGAAAGTAAAGGATATGTCACAGGGAGGATGGAAAAACAGGTTCAGATAAAGGATGTGTTCAAACAAGCAAGGCTTGGTGACAAAACACAGGCATCTTAGGGAAGTGGCAGAAACTCACGCACACTGTGAGGAGCACGCTAAGAGAGGAGTTTCGCTGTAGCCATCTGCCTTTCTTCCCAGGTGGAGAGGAAGTGGACAACAATCTACATCTTCCATAAGGGCTGGACAGGGGGAGGGGAACTGGATGTGTGGCTCACACCTGGAATCCCAGCACCAGCGTCTGAAACAGAAGGATCCCCACAATTCTAAGGCAAGTACTAGACTGCCTGGGCTACAGAGAGAGGTCTTGTCTTCAACAAACACAAAACCATGAGCAGATGATTGAATTTCCAGAGGACAGCTGTAAACAGCTGCCCATAGCTCCTGACAAGCCAGCAGCGACAGGTAGTTTAGTGACAAGGTTGTGTGGATCTGTAGAAACAAGACAGAGTATGGGTTCTTCATGATTTACTGTCTAAAAACAAGCGAAGAAATTCAGGATATTTGAACTTAATTTCAGAAAACCATTCGATTATCTGGGGGTCCCCTGTTAGCAGCCAAGGAGGAAAGTTTACATTATGGAGGTTTGGAAGACAGGTGTGTGTGGGGGAACACGGGACTCAACTGGAACACTGAGGTAATTTGAAAAGTAAAAAGAATTATTCAGAGATACAAATTGAAGGTCTGGGCATGGTGATATGTGCCTGAGGCCCCAGCATTCAGGAGACTGAAAAAGGAAGTTCCAGTCCAGTGAGTGTGAGGCCAGCTTGGAAAACATAATAAAACTCTGCCTTAAAAACACCTTTAAGGGGCTGGAGAGATGGCTCAGTGGTTAAGAGCACTGACTGCTCTTCCAGAGGTCACGAGTTCAATTCCCAGCAACCACATTACAACCATCTATAATGAGACCTGACACCCTCTTCTGGCCAGCAGGCATACATGGAAGCTGAACACTGTGTACATAATAAATAAATCTTAAAAAAAAAACACCTTTAATTCCAGTATTAGGTAGGCAGAGCAGGTGATGAATCTTTGAGTTTGAGGCTAGCCTGGTCAACAGTGCACCAGAACAGGCAGGGCTACACAGAGAAACCCTGTCTCAAGAAACCAAAACCAAAACCAAAACCAAACTAACCAACCAATCAAACGAACAAAAAAACCCACAGGAACAAATGAATAAAGCGCACACCTGTAATCTCAGAATTTGAGAGGTAGAGGCAGAAGGATCAGGAGTTCAAGGCCATCCTCAGCTATGAGGACATATATGAGACCCCAACTCATAATCCCCTAAAATGACCAAAAGACACAAAATAATTTCTGTAAGTTGTATTAAATTTAGTCATTAGTTGGTAAATACAGATTCCAAGGTAAGCCAAGCCTTTCCCTACTAAGGCCATCAGGGGGTGCTGCAAAGGGAGACACACACACACACACACACACACACACACACACACACACACACACACGAACTCTAAAGCTTAATGTAGTGTGCACTTAAGAAAAGGAGGCAAGAGGACCAGGAGCTCACTTTGTAGGCTCTCCCTGTAGCCTTGGCTGGCCTGAGCTCCTTATGTAAAGCAGGCTGTCCTCAAACTCACTGAGATCTCCCTGCCTCTGACTCCTGGGTGCTGGGATAATAGGTATGTATGCCACTATGTCAGACTTAGTTTTGAAAATACTTGTGTTGTGAATTTGAATGGCGTACTATTGAAACTTCCATGTCCATATGGCACAAAGAGAAAGAAAAACCAAACAGAGATATATAGAGAGGGCTGCTTTTTGTAATGATGACGATTATCTCAGCTGCCTTACAAGGTGGTTAAGAGGCGGGTATTTCATTTGGATCAAACTGTTCTGGATTTCACAGGAAATATGAAGGCCAATTTTTTTTTTTTTACCTTCCTCAGGTCAGGGGACTCACCTCTTACAGCTGAGCTCTTCCTGAGCCTGGTATATATACAGCGGATTCTCAGTTTAATATGAGCGATTTGAATTGAGACATGGTAAAACACAAAATTCACAAGAACTAAAATACCTCAGGAAAAACCTGACTGAATAATGAATGAGGGCAGGACCCAAAGAGACACTTCAGTTGGTAGAGTGTTTGCCAGGCAAATATGAGGACTGGTGTTTGAATCCCAGCACCTATGTGAACAGCCAGGCTGCTTGTGCTGTTTGGGGGAGGTTATGCAACCTTTAGGGGTTGCAGCCTTGCTGGAGGAAGCATATCACTCTTTCTCTCTCTCTCTCTCTCTCTGCTTTCTGTGATCTCTCATCTTTCTGGGTGATGTGGGAGGTGATGCATACTGTGAATATGTTTTATTGCCATTGGTTAATAAAGAAGCTGCTTTCAGCTAAAGGCTTAAGAGAGTAAAGCCAGGCTGAAAGAGATACGTAGAGAGAGTAGGTGGAGTCAGTGAGGAGCCATGTAGCCACCACCAGGGACAGACACCTCCGCTGAAGCCCCACTGAAACTTTGCCGGTAGGTCACGACCTTGTGGTGATACACAAATTAATGGAAATGGGTTAGTTTAGGATATAAGAGCTAGCTAGCAATACACTTAAGCTATTGGCCAAGCAGTTTTTTAATTAATATAGTTTCAGAGTGAATATATATTTCTGGTCTGGGCATCCAGGAACAAACGAGTAGCCTCTGCCAACACCTGGGTCTGCCACCATACCTTTCCCACCATTATAGACATTTAACCCTCTTGAACAGGAGCCAAAATAAATTCTTGCTAAGCTGCTTTTGGTCATGATGGTTTATCACAGCACCAGAAAAGTAACCAATACATTCATGTTGAGAAGGTAGCCCTACCCGCATGCTCAGTACAGAATTTTTCACAATAGCTAAATTTTGAATGTAATTTGTGCTCATCCAGTGCAAAAAGGGACAAGGAAAACTATGCGTGTGTGATACACGTACCCACACAAGAATTCTCAGTCTTAAAAGAAGAAGGCATACTGCTATTTGTGACAACACGGAAGACGCTGACCAGGAAAATGCGCAGGGCAGCCAGGAACAAATGCTCTGTCATCTTACTTACACTGGAAGCTAAAAAAATTAAATTCAGAAGCAGACAGCAAAGTGGTATTAACCAGGGCTGGGAGAGGGAGGAAGGGAGAGGAGTCTGGGAGATGGCACACAGAGGAAGAGTTCAACTGAATCCTGGATCTCAAGAGTTCTCATCATAGAAAGAAAAAAATCACGTGAAGTAATGTGCAGCTAATTAGCTTAACTGTACCATTCCACAACTTTCCTAACGCTGCGACCCTTTAATACAGTTCCTCACACTCTGGATTATTTTCATTGCTACTTTATAGTTGTAATTTTTCTACTGTTATGAACTGTAATGTAAATATCTGTTTTCCAATGGCCTTAGGTGACTCTGTGAGAGTCGTGGCCCACAGCTTGAGAACTACCTCTTTAAAGCATGGCATACAAAATGTTTTATAATTTTTTATCTTAATAAATTATTTTATATTTTATTTATTTAAGCAGAATAAATGTATTTCATTTATTTATTATTTTGAAATAAAGAGAAATATCGTATCTGTAGTAGAATAGTGGACAGCAGGTGACATGGAAGTAGAGGCAAAGCAGACAGTGAAACCATGGGCCAGAGATGAACAACCATGGCTCCTGGCCGAGCAACTGACTACAGTGGCTATGTATGGCAGAAACACACTGCATTACTGATTCTGGTGACACTAGGTACTTACAGTCATGACTACAGATGCAGAATGAGGCCAAGCTAGAGTTAGTTCTTCCTTCCATGATAAAGTATTTCCATCTTCTAGGGCTGTCCAAAAGTCCCAGCAAGAACACAGAGGTAGAAACCACCCTTTTCCTAGCAAGTGAGAGACCCATCACAGAGAACAGGTCTCTGCTTTGGTTTAGCTTCACTATACAGACGTGGACGCCTCATTTATACTTGCAGATACTCCCCAAACTCTATTTCCCAGAGAAGCTGCTAATGAAACGCAAGCATAAAGCATCAGCTAACTTTTGACAGTTCAGGAGCCCAGCACAGCTCTGTGGCCTTGGCCGCCTGCAGCACTGTGTCTGCTGTCACAGCAGGAAGGTCCTGCTGCTCTTAGGTCCATGGGAAGTGGCACAGATGGTGACAGCATGGAGTAAGGCACAGCTAGTCAGTGAAGCAGAAAGAGAAAAAGGAAGGGAATCCGGTCCCAGCACACTCCCCATGGGGGTACCACACCCCAGTTTCCACTAAGTTCCATCTCTTAAAGGTTTTTCCACCTCCCAAAGCACCAAGCTGGGAATCAACCCTTCAACAGGTGGATCTTTGGGGGCCATCTAAGATCCAAACCATGCTGTATATTAAGTCATGTGTACTTCCAGGACCATGAACTACAATGGCGAGAGAAGGAAGGCTGGTACTACTGAGAATTTCTTTCCTTTCTGTCTCCCCACTCCACCCTACCCCCAATACAAGGTCTCATTATGTAGCTCCAGCTGTCCCAGTACTCACTATGTAGACCAGGCTGGCCTTGAACTTACAGAGATCTGCCTGCCTCTGCCTCCCTAGTGCTGGGTTAAAGGTGTGTACCACTATGCCTGGCTAGTAATGTTTTCTTAATATAAAAGACTCTTTTCATTCAAGGATACAGATCAAAATGTGGGTGGCCACAGTTTTGGGTCCATTCTATCTTGATTAAAGGTTAGAAAGTTTAAATCTATTCTTGCTCCTCAAGAACAAATAACAGGATGTTCATCCAAAGGTGTGGCTACTGGATGTCTTGCTCCTCAAAGGCCAGACAACAGGATGGTTGACTTAGGGTGTGGTTACCAGGTGTTTTGAGATGTTAGCAGGTAATTGCTTGTTTTTTGTATCATGGAAGTCTTGTGCCCTCCCCTTTTGATTGGGGTACATAAGGACGGTGAGTAATAAGCTTGGGGCTTTTGTCACAGTATTCATTGGAAGTCCCCTGATTATCTTCTGTCTCTTGTCTATTTCTTTCCTCAATCCACACTTCTCTTCTCAGGAATGTATAGACAAGTCGGCCAGTCCCAACATCAAAACACCATGAAGGTGTTTCCTATGTTATGAATTGCATGAGCACAGGACCCCAGTGACAGTAATATTACATTTGATATATGAAGGTACCCACTTTGTCTTAGGCAATTTTTCTTTGGACACAGACCTAATACTCACTATTGGGGATGTGATACAAAAATAATGGCAATAGTATCTATGTACTATCTACCAAGTGCCTATGCCTAACCCTCAGCTCCTCTGTGCCAATCAATAGAGGAGGAAGTAAGAAGAAACAGAGGAGGTAACAAAACTTACCTAATGCCACAATAGCCAGTAAGCAATGGTACTGTGATATAAGTCCAGGTGGGCCAACTCTAGGACCCAGGGAATTAACACTTTTATAACAGCTCGTTTGCAAGGTATGGAAAACATCTAGAACTTAGCCTTAGTGAGCCACATAAAGGGATGCTCGTGTGTGTGTGTGTGTGTGTGTGTGTGTGTGTGTGTGTATGTACAAGCATGAGAGTATAACTTAACTGCCTAAAGTGAAACATGGCAGGGGCTGTATTTATGACAAGTGAAGACAGAGCACTGCGCCCTTCACCCAGACTCTGTATTCTCAGCTCACCGCAGCTCCTCACTTGCAGGTGACTGCTCAGAGTGGGCTGCTACCATACAGATGACTTCTACAGCTAATAGTTTATGTGGGCTGGTTCTCACTACCTCAGCTCTTAAAAGAAACATCTCTCAGTTTATAGGCCACCTGCTTCACCACAGGTACGCTGACCTCATTTTCAAAGTAGAAGGATTCTTACAAATATTTATTCCTAAACCTTGATATAGAAAATATCATTAATTTTCACCTCATATTACAAGACCTGAGCAAACATGCCATGGTATATATGAAGAAAAATGTCTCTTACTGAAAATAACTGTGAGGTGGTGTGTGGGGCTGCTTAGGAAACAATAAACTAAAGTCGAAAAGCCCATGGATTATGAAATCCCAAGGGCAGCACATCTGTTTGATAGGCCAACTATTAGGTTGAAAAATGTATGTATGTATATGCCCTATTAAAATACTAGTTGGGAGAAATAAGCCCAAAAAGAGAAGGAGGTCAAAATAATTATTGGATTTCTTTATTCAATAAAAGCACATGTTTGCTCTTCGAGAAGACAGATGAGAAAAATAGTACAGATGGGAAAAAGGATTTATAGTCTTGAAAAATGAATTTGGAAGAGAGCCAATAGCCTGGTTCCCCTCTCCCAAAGCTAATAGCTAATATGGCAGCTGCCTGAACAGAGAGAAAGATAGGAAATGTGACTAATGACCAAAAAGCACAGACACAAAATAAAATGCCAGCTCTTACCCAACAGCAGCTCAAAATGCAAACAGGAGAAAGGTACAGAAACTGTGATGAAAAGACCACCACAGTGGACAGTCTCTCTGAGTTTCTACTCCAGCTCCCTTGAACTTGGGCAGAGGTTTGGCGTACTCCCTTGATACACAAACCAGACATAAGAAAACCATCCCACCAAAATCTGGATCTATAGATCACTCTCCTGACCCTAAAGGAGCTCTGTTCTCCAGAAAGGCCCTACAGACTGTCCTAACTGCTGCAGAGCTCTTGGCTCTTGGCCTTGAAGATGGTAGGTCTGGTCAGCCCGGGGAGGTGTCTTCCTCACTGTGTCAAGGCTGTGGCTGGCCTACACTAGAAGACAAGTTGTCCACCCCACAGACCTGTCACTGATTCACCCAATGATTGTAAATTATACCCAGAGCTAAAAGTCCAGGAATAAAAACCATTGAAGATAAGAGAAATACCCAGAACTATAGGCTCCTTAAAAAGTGTTTTCATGATTTAACACATGTAGAAACTAATTAGTCCCTTGAATCTGAGTTTTAAAGGGAAATAGTATACCTATCATTAACTGAACTGAGGGTTTTTTTTTAAACTAAGATATAAAACATTTGTACATCTCAAGTTTGGGCCGGAGAGATGGCTCAGTGGTCAGAGCACTGGCGACTCTTACAGAGGATCTGGGTTTGGTTCACAGCATCCACATGGCAGTTCACATCCACATGTGACCAACACGCTCTTCTGGCCTCCACAGGTACCAGGCACACATGTGGTGTATATATATATATATATATATATATATATATATATATATATATATATGCTGGCAACACTCATCCTCACAATAAACAACAAACTCATCTTTAAAAACAAGCCTAGCTAAACACCATGAGAAGAGAGGAGGAAAAGTCCATACTCTATACCCCTTACCCAGGATTAAATATCTGGCTAGGCCTACAGAGCAGAGCGCAGCTCAGGAGGAAGTAGATGACAAAGAGACACAGAAACTGAGCATGTAGCCCACACCAGGGCAAGGATGCCTTGTTCTGCCACATGAACTGCCAGGAAGGACCTGGTCTCCTCCTGACCACCAGTCACTTCTATCATCCATATTTTAGGTGTCAAACACTGCTCTGGGAGATTATGATTATCTCCTCTACAAAAGCAGCAGAGATCAACAAAACAGAACACACACACACAACCATTTGTACACCAAGAATTAAGTACAAACTCCTACACTACAAATAATTTACTAAAACAACTCAGCAAATTCTTGACTCTTTAAGTTCTGCATTGTCAGGTTTCAAGTCTTATTCAGGTATTGACTCATACAGAATGAACTTAAGTAGGGAAAGACAATTCAAAATCCCCTCTCCAATTAAGAAAACATCCTACTTAATACACATACAAGGGCTTGGAGAGAGAACTCCATTCCTATAATATAGTAGGTTAATAGAATCCAAAAAGTAAACACACACACACACACACACACAGGGTGGGGGTGGGGAGAGCATCTAACGTGGAGAGCAGTGGTCCTCTGAAGGAGATGTTTTTTAAAAAAGCCCAAAGTACTGAATTGAGGTGGTTTACTGAACAAGTAGGACAGGACTATATGACTAGAAAGTAAAGTGATATAATCATTTACCTACAAACTGAGGGATACTGTGGGGTTCTGATGTAATGCAAACGTGCTCTCAATGGCAGGGCTAGTGGCTCATACCTACAATCCCAGAACCTGGGAGGCTGATGATGAAGGACAGCTTCAAGTATGTAGCCAACAGGGTTGACATAGTGAGTTTTAGGCCTACACAGTGAGTGAGACCCTTTCTTTAATTAAAGCATAAACACTAGAAAAGATACAGAGATAAACAAAAGGAAGGAACTAGCTAATATGAACAAGCCCAAGGCAGAAGATTCCATTAGAGGTTGTGTCAACCTTTATGCTTCTGTCCCATCACACATCCGCTGCTAAATGAAGAACCCACCAGAGTCACACACTCAGTGTTTGGCATCAGAAAGCAGCAGTGTAAGAACCAAGACCCAGCATATACTAAGGCAGAACAGAACTGCATTATTCAGAGACACTGTCTTACAGGATATCAAAAGGCTTCAACACATCTTCTAGCCCTTCATTATGCCAAGCTTTAAATAGCTGTACACCCTAGAACCATCTTCTCTACTACTGAAACACAAACTGTCCTTAAGACAGGACAGCAGCTGTAGTTGAACTGGATGGAGCCAGGCTATAGCAAAGAGTCTAGGATGGAATTAAAAATAGAACAGGTGCACAACTGAAACCACAGGGGAACTTCTAAGTGGAAGAGCACACTGTCCATTCCGACGGTGCACTGGGGCTTCATCCAGTCATTGACTTTATACTTGCTAACCATTTTCACTGCAGATGCTGGGCCACATAGCAAACTTCTGTCCCTATACACACTGTGTTTCAAGGCTTCAAACATAAGTATTTATAGTTCTCTGTTTAATATAATTTATAATGAAAAAGCCCCGGATGAACTAAAACACTCTGGTAGAGACCCATTAAGTAAAGTCGTATGTGTTTTTAAAAATGTAAGGTGAAATTACTCACATGTCAGCATTAGAAGTCAGCTAGCTTAACCTGTCATACAAAGCCAAGGACATTATGGTTTAGAGACATTAACTTTCCTAAGACTAAATAATTATCTGACTTGGGGTGGTATTTTGATGTGGATTCCCTTCTGTATGCTGTGAATACCATTGATGAATAAAGAAACTGCCTTGGCCTGTTGATAGGGCAGAGTAGAACTAGGTGGGGAAAACTATACTGAATGCTGGGAGAAAGAAGGCAGAGAGTGAAGAGAAACCATGTAGCTCCACCAGAGACAGACACCGGAACTTTACTTGGTAAGCCACAGCCTTGTGGTGATACACAGATTAATGGATATGGGTTAATTTAAGATATGAGTTAGCCAGAAATATACTTAAGCTATTATTGGCCAAACAGTATTGCAAATAATATGGTTTCTGTGTGATTATTTCAGGGCTGAGCATCAGGGAACAAACAAGAGTCCTCTCCTACATAGTATTTAATCCAAAATTATCAACAATACCTCCCACCACCAAGCAAGGATGGCCTGCCAGTCACTCTAGGGGGAAGACAAGAAAGGTTAACCTAACATGATATTTCAGCACAAGGACTGGCATTAACTGTCCCAGTGTTGTGCCATGGCCATTATGGAACACTATGAAACACAACCTGCACAGCCAAATTTCTTGTCTGAAAAATCCATACTGAATAGAATTACCCAGCAACTGAGCCTAACACACTCCTGATGCTTTGAGATGAGGTTTCTATTAGTCTTGAACTGAGGACATACTGGAATTGCCTCAGAAAAGGAGACAATAGCCAAAACACTGGTGAGACAATGAGTCCAGTTTGGAGATTTGATAGCTTTTGTGGCATTCAAGAGCACAGAGCTATGGGGTCTGTTAAATGGGGACATTCTCATAAGCCTCTTAGAACTTCCATGGAGACTAAATATAATCATATATATAGTTGTGCAACAATAAGGCATTGAATAAATATAAGGTGCTATTTTAAGATTTTTCAAAGTAGATGGTTGTACATTTGTAAAGAAAAGCACACAAATATTACCTAACACCCATCACACACAGTGATTACATGTCACTTCATGGACTCCCAGAAGAACTCTTGACCTTGTCGTTCCCCGCCTTTAGTGATGAGTCAACTAAGGCTTCGGGGTGGTGGTACTGATACTAAGTCAACATGGGGCAAAGATGACTCTAAGCTCAAGTCTCTGACCTTGTACATATAAAAATTTTTTAGTTTTACTCATTCATGAAGACAATATACATATTTTTGAAGCTGTTCAAGAAGTTTTTTGGAAAAATGTAAGTGAAAAAATTAAAATAAATTTATTTAAAGATGATGCCCATGAAGTTTAATAAGTTGAAAAATTCTGTTTTCACAAACTAAGTCCTACTAGTAAAGCCTTTTGTAGGTTCTGAAGCAGACTCTAAGCCACTGACCTCTGCATGGTTAACACTGCTAGCTGTATAACTTAAGTCAGCCTCCTTAACTTTTACAGGCCTCAGTTTCCTTTCCTCCAGGTGGGAAGCTACCAACTCTGAAAGGAGGGTGAAGCTGGTTCCCCCACTTGAGCCGGTCTCACTTTACAGTCAGAGCTGCATGGAGGTAGGCCATCTGCTTTTGGCTAGAAATAAGCCTCGTTGGCGTTCTCAAGTCTTAGCTTGCTGGGAAGCACACAGTTCAGATAAAGCCAACCCATTAGAACCAGCCAACAGGAAGGAAACCTGCCTCAAGTCTGGGCAGCAGACAGTGACACACCCATAGGCTGACAGTTCCTAATCATTAGCCTCTAAAGCCCCCATTTTCACCATCCATTTAAGGACAAAGTATAACCTTCACATGCAGACAGGAGCAAAACTGAAACATCAAGCCTGAAAGCTTAGATCACAGAATCTGATACAGAACATAGATCCAACTCATTCACTCTGACAAAGAAAATGATGGCTGCACTCCACACCGCATCTTTGAAATGCAGTGCTAATTGAAACTTCTGTCTCCAATTTCATAGATAAATCATTTTTTGAAGAAAAATTCTACCTGGTATTTTTAGCATCAAGATTTACGCTTAAGTATGCAGAACAATAAGCAAGCAGGATCTGAAACCACTTTAAATGAGGAATCTCAGTGATGCATGATCCTTGAACTCTGAGTTCCAATTACAACTTATTCTGGGATCCCAGTTGGTTAGAAACTAACACTTATGCAATGCTGCTCCCAGAAGACATGGGTTATTAAATGAAAATTGCAGTGCAAGGCATGGAATACCTCCCTATGAATTACTGGTGAGGCAGGCCCCCAGAAGTCTCCAAAACAACACAGACTATTACCATTGCCCTTAGCTACCCTCCATAATAACTACAGGGCTAGAAAAATCAACCTCAAACCAACTAAGAAACCTTCCTGCTAGTTGGAAGTGTTGGAAGGTGCTATGCAGGCTGCTGGGGGAGAAGACGTCAGAGACCTTACCCAGCACTGGACCCTGCATGCAACAATACCAACCCACCTGCAGCACTGTCACTATCATTTTCTCATTGGATTTGAGGTCTGCTCCACAGGAGGAAATAGTGCCTAGTACTATATAATCCTGGTCAAAAGCCCACAGCTGGGGAGAACCTGCTAGTATTGTTTCTTCACTAAATGGTAATGTTGTCACATTGCTTCTTAATATTTATGTTTCTAGCTATAGACCTGGGCTGCTCTCATACTTGTAGGAGAGGCTTCTCATGTGCAGTGGGCAGCAACCAGTGCACACACATTAATTGATCAATGCACTGAGAAGAGACTGAGTACTAAGCCCTAAATGGGAAATCTTTATTTTCACCACCCATGGTTTTCTGCCCAGCCTCGGAGATCATCTTGAAAACGGAGGCAGGAAGGATGTAAGAGCCACAGCTTCTGGGCATGCCATGGCTATTCCTTTCATGAACTCATAGCAGTTGTGCCTACTCATGCAAAATCAAGCCAGTCAAGGTTTTGGCATAGCTGGGAGTAGGTGCTCTCCAGGCCTCACCTCACTGTGGAACAATTGGCATTTAATAGCTACTGGGGGAGGGAGAGGCATTCTTTTGTGAGGGTGTCCCCAGGGGTAGGCTACTGCTCATGCTCCAGTGGATGGACCCACACTCATGCACCAATTAGATAAACTTAGTGGGTTATTAAAACACACACATGAAGTTGGAAGGGGAACATGTTAGGGGAAAAGTGAGGAGGATGAGGGCATATATATTCCATGACATACATGTATGAAATCCTCAAGAATAAAGAAAATTATAATTAAATAAATTAATTAATATCTATTGACTAAATGTCTATGTGGATGCTGGTGGGCTACAAGAGCCCATTCTTATTGTGAAGCAAATGTGCCAAGATGGCACAACAGACACCTATCACAGAGTACCCCACTGGATTCTTGCTTTTGTCTTTCATAAGGTTCAAGACTATATCTTAAGGATGGAATTTCTAACATTCCATACTACAAAGCAAGGACAAACTAATACTTGAGTAATCCTACATAAGTTTGTCATCCTGTTTATTATTTTTTGCAATATTACTGTCTGTGAGTCCCACAACTCTGAGAGGAGATTGTGCATCTATGAAGTAGGAAAGGCACTCACAAATCCAAGTGTGCTTTCACATCAGCTCTCATTAACATAAGAAGAACTCATTGCCTTGACACTGCAAATCTAGAAACTGGACCTCTTGGTATTCTATTTTTTATTTTTAATTAATTTATTTATTATGTATACAATATTCTGTCTGTGTGTATGCCTGCAGGCCAGAAGAGGGCACTAGACCTCATTACAGATGGTTGAGTCACCATGTGGTTGCTGGGACTTGAACTCAGGACCTTTGGAAGAGCAGGCAATGCTCCTAACTGCTGAGCCATCCCTCCAACACTTTATTTATTTTGAGGTAGGGTTCTCTGTGTTACAGCCCTAGCTGTCCTGGAACTAGTCCTTGTAGACCAGGCGTGCCTCAAACTCACAGAGATCTGCCTGCCTCTGCCTCCCAAGACTGGACTTCTTAGAGACGATAAATACATCTAATTCTCCTCAGCACATCTAGCTGCATGTGACAGACTACGGAGCTACAGACATGTGACCATAAACTGACCCAACAGTTATTCTAACATTTGAAATTTAAGTTCAGCTCTTAAGGTATTTAATATAGAAAAAAAAGTCCATTTTATCAAGCATCCACTATGGGTCAGGCACAATTCCAGGGGCTGTGGATAAGTATCATTCAGACAAAAGAGACTTAGAGAATTTATGCTACAGTGTGCACCAGATTGTGTGTGTGTGTGGGTGGTAGAGAGGAAGCAGACAATAAAAATATGTAAATTATATATATTGTTATATATGTCTGTATATATGTACACACACATATATTTAAGGTAATAAGATTATAGAAGGAAAAACCTGCAGGGAAGTTTGTGGAAAGAGCTTGCAATCAAAAGTTAGAAGAAACAATAGCTATCGTTCACCTGCATATTACTCCAGTACTTCCTGCACATAGGAATGATTCATTGACAAACTCATGCTTTTGTCTTCCTCAGTGTCAGCTGATGCGTATGCAAAATCAGGTCATTATGAGCTCTCAGCCCTCTTTGGACTTCATTCTTTTCCTCCCTGTGTAGAACTGACAATCACTATGCACATCTTCCTTCATTCCCTGCAAACAAGGATACTCAGCCTCCAGAGTTCATAGTTTTAGTCAGTAAACAAGGCCATCCCAGCTTAGTGAATGACAAGTGCTATGAAGGAACACTTCTAAGGAAAGGCGGCCAAAGCAAGGCATGGTTTTGAGGGTATAAGATTGCTCCAGAGGGGACTATAACAGGCTGCCTACAAGGTGGTCCCTAGGATTCCACTACCCAATGTTCCGAGTAATCCCGGAATAATCAGTTCTGGAGTACGACCACACTGATTCACATTTAACATCAGAACTGGTGAGATATCACTTCTGAGATTAGGGTATACAGAGATTTCTATTGCTGTGATGAAACACCCATGACCAAAAGCAACTTGGGAAGAAAGGGTTATTTCCTTTCACTCACTGTTTTATCACAGTTCATCATGGAAAATGGGGTAGGAACCTGCAGGCAGGAGCTGATAGAGAGACCATGGAGGAATGCTGCTTACTGGCTTGCTCCTCATGTTTTGCTCAGCCTGCTTTCTTCTGTTCATTTTCTTTTTCCTATTTTTTGTTTTGTTTTGTTTTGAAACAGAGTCTCACTATGTAGCCCTGGTTGTCTTGGAACTCACTATGAAGACCAAGTTGGCCTTGAACTCATAGAGATCTGCCTGCTCCCACCTCTTGAGTGCTGGGATTAAAGATGCACATCACCACCATCCAGCTAGCCAGCTTGCTTATAGTACCCAGAACCACCATGCCAGGAGTGGCACCACCCACTATTGGCTGGGCCCTCTAATTAAAAAAAATACTTCACAGTTTGATCTTATGAAGGCAATTCTCAATTGAGATTCCCTCCTCTTAGATGACTATAGCTTGTATCAAGTTCATAGAAAACTATACAGGACAATGACCAATGGTACAGTTACAATGACAGTTGATACACCATAGATAACAAGACACAGCCTGTGGACATCATTATTTAACTACCATTAACTGGCTTGACCAACCAATACAACAACAGATGACATCTGAGAGTGTGTATCCACTAGGAATTGTGCTAAGTATTTTAATTAATTTATTCTTTATAATAATCCTACCAACTGAGTGTTGTTATTCACCCAATTTACAGATAAGGAAACCCGGGGTTCAGAAAAGCTTAGTCACTAGCCCAAATTCACAAGCTAGGAGTGGTAGAACCACCAGGTCTTCTTACCTCAGAGTTCTCACTCTTGGCCCTTATATAATACTGCCCTGAGAAAGAGGGCTCTACAGAGCAGTCTCTTCTGCCCTTGAGAAGGGAAAGAAACTCAAGTCCACATAGCTAAGCAAACTGATTTATCTCTTCCTCCTTAGATATTCTAGGCAGTTTGATTTTCTCATGAACTCTTTATATAGATTGTAAGCTTTCTTTCTTTCTTTTTTTCTTTTTCTTTCTCCCATCCTTCTTTCCATCTTCCTTTCTTTCTCTCTTTGCTGTGGAATATTAGTTGAAGATGTGATATATTTGTTTATACTGTGGAACATTTAATTTTTCAATGATGCAAAGATGTGTTGAGTTCTTTTATATAGCATTTGGTTAACTCTGTGAAACTGTGTTAACTTTGCCTGCCTAAAACACCTGATGGTCTAATAAAGCGCTGAATGGCCAATAACAAGGCAGGAACAAGGATAGGCAGGGCTGGCAGGCAGAGAGAATAAACAGAAAGAGAAGAGTGGAAAGGAGAAAAGTGGAAAGGAAAAAGTGAGAAAAAGGAGAGAAGAGAGCAGGGGCCAGTCACCCAGCTACTAAGCAAGCCACATAGTAAGAAGTAAAGAAAGGTATATAGAATAGAGAAAGATAAAAGCCCAAAGTGAAAAGACAGATGGGATAATTTAAGAAAAGCTGGCTAGAAACCAGCCAAGCGAAGGCCAGACATTCATAAGTAAGAATAAGTCTCTGTGTGTTTGATTATTTGGGAGATGGGTGGCAAAACCCCCATAGAGTAAGAGTAAAAACGAACAAACAAACAAAAAAACCTATCTTCCTTCTTTCCTTTCTTTTGAGACAGGGTCTTTCTATGTAGACCTAGTTGGTCTGGAACTTGCTCTGTAGACCAGGCTGGCCTCAAATTCAAAGATTCCTGCCTGCCTTTGCCTCCCAAGGGAGAGCTGGGGTTAAAGTATATACAGAATGCCCAGCTGGAGCTTTCCTTTGATGCAGGTAGAAAAGGTTATTTACTAGAAACCGGAGTTATTGACTAAGGCATACATATGGTTATGCAGTTTATGATCACTGGCCTAGATTGAGGCCTGGCTACCAACCAGCATTCCAGATACCTGGCACTGTACCAGGTACCCATCTGCTACAGACCTTTTATTGCTTTGCTTTTTCATCTTTAAGTGTGGGGAAGACTTTGAATGCTCCAGCAAAGTCTTAATTTCTTTTTGAAGAGGAAAAACCCAACCCACCTATTTTTGATTGTTATGTATATTCTATTAATAGGGATGCTATTTCAGGATGGCTTATTTAGAAAAGTTTTAACAAACTGGGAACCTACCATACTTCTTTCCAGTGTTCCCTGAGGCTAAAAGATTCACAGAAACTACTGAGTTTTTGTTTGTTCCAAAATCTTCATTCAAGAAGACACATAAACAAATCAATTTGCTCAACATGCCTAACACTATTATAATAATCACATTAATCACTAATATTGACTGACCACATGCATTTATTGCCTCTCTGGGCCATTAGAAACTAAACTGCATGCAGGTCAACTTGTTTCCTGCTATATCCCTGTGCTCAATAGATATTTAACAAATGAATGAAATGATTTTATATTTTGAAGACAAGGTCTTGCTGTGTGAGCCAGGTTGGCCTCAAACCCTCCATCCTTCTGCCTCAGCTTCTTAAGAGCTGGAATTAGCTTTGTGTACCACCATGCCCAGCTGGACTGTCTCCTTTGAAGACAACCACCTGGTGTCAACAGGCAACAGCAAGGCTCCTCAGTTCCCTGACCCTCTCTCTTTCTACCCCCAAGTGTTACACCCAGAAGCCCTGAATTTGCACCTTCTTTAAAAGGTGCCAATTATTCTGACATGGTTGCCAGGGAGATGGATTTAGTGCAGTTGACTCTTTTAACTCCTATTAGTAGAATACACCAGGGGAGAGGTTAATCTTGCCTTACTGGTTTTTGGTTGTGAGGGAGTGGCTGGAAAACTTCTGAGTAAGTGAACATGGACATAGGCCCCAGAAGTTTGGGTTCACTTCCCACCTTTCTCTCTGTACCTTTACCATGATATAGGATCTCTCTACGTTTCCTTTCTAGAAATTTCTTGTATCCAATGTTATCAAGTCTCCAGTCCTACATCTATGTTGGTAGTCCATCACACCTGCACTATTATATGGTCTGAACTCACTGCTGGCTCACTCAACTGTTCTCTGACTCACCCATTCTGCACATAGATATGGAATGAAAACCCATCATTTATGGCATATATTGACTAAAGACTCACTATTGCCTGGCTCCCCTTTGGTGGGGGTGATCAAACTCTGGACCTATATAGGCTAAGGCAGGAATTCTACCACAAAGCTGCAAGTGATACATCTCATTTATTTTGAGCATGATCTCAACAAGCTGTTCAGGCTGAACTTTGAATTTACTCTGTGGTCCAGGCTGTCAATGAACTTGAGGCCCTCCTACTTCAGTACTACTTCCATGCAGCTGGGATTAGAGGCATGAGAGAGTGCTCCTAGCTAATAGCCCCTTTATACTGCAAAGAGGAAAGCCATACATCTTTGAACGTTGATATTTCTTTCACAGTCCATCAGCTTCATTCAGTATTGCACGAGTTCCTGGAAAGCAGACTGTGCCTACCTTCTTTGCTGACCTCAGCACCAAGGACAGACTGCAGCTGTCAGAGCAGGATGGTGCACTGGAAACAGCAACTGCCTCAAGCCTGCCTTATCTGTCCCATTCTGTGTTCTGAACTTACCTATGCAGCACCACACATTAGCACAAAGTCTTCTTCATATGTACAACTCATCTGCCCTGCCTAAATCACAGCTTTGTTAGAATAACTCATTAGACTCTTGTGTCCATCATTTTTCAGGGTGGTGCTAATAGGTGTATACTTGCTGGCAGACCGTGAGGTTCAGTGTGGGCTAGGTGTGATAAGCATTCCATCCTTGAAGTAAAAGGACCTACACAGCAACTGTACCACAATATCTTATAAAATCTAATGAAAATACAGTATTAAGAATTTGGCCTGAAAAGGGAAAGATCTGGAATCTTTGAAAACAAGCTGATGGATCTGGTGGTATTTCTTAGGGGCTCTAATTGAAGGATGTTCTAAAGATCACCTGAATTTATAACCAAAACATGACTTTTGTCTAAGACATGGAAGACTATAATCTTTTTTAAAAAACATATTTGTATTAGCTGAGTATGGTGGCATAACAACCTTTAATCCCAGCTCTCAGGAGGCTGAGGAAGGTGGATCTCTGTGAATCTGAGGATAGCCTGGTCTACATAGTGAGTTCCAAGACAGCCAGGACTACATAGACTTTGTCTCAACCCCCACCCCAAATATTTTTAAATTTTTTTCAAATGTATTTTGATTATGCTCTTTTCCTTCTCCTGGAGACTACAATCTTAATAAATGGACTGAGGAGGGTAGTCAACCATGGGTTGGAGTCTGATGTACTTTCCTATCTCTTGAAGGGCAGGACGCTCTGGGTCACAACTAAATTGGATCACTTTTTATGTAGACACTTTTTCTTCTCTACAGAGATACTGCACAAGCCTGTATTACGTCAATTAGGGCACTTAGATGTTACTGCTATATGTAATTTAGAACTAGTTTGTAAAGTGCTTTGAAAATGGCAAATGCTGAGCCAAATACTCAGAATTATTAGATATTAAAAGCCTTTGGCATGTAGGCATATTATTTAATGATAGGCTCTTTAGAGGGCACAGAATTTTACAGCTGAACACAACTTCTGATCTTGAATCAACACTACAGTGGTTTGAGTGCAATGTTATTAGACAGTAAGTAAGATAGTGAGGTTTTTACTCCCCCCCATTTATATAAATAAATGATTCAAGTCCAAGTCTGTCTCCCACATTCGTCTTCCTGTCCTTTCTTTCCCAGCCTTGAACTCATTATATAGACCTCAAACTCAGTTCTATCTACCTCTGCCTACAGGTATTAAAGGTGTGCACGATCACATCCAGCTCCGGCTCAACCCTCCTTCAATTCCTACTGACTCCAGGCAACAATTCCTTCCACTCATGGGGGGAGGGGCGGCACAGGGAACCGACACACACTCCTGATTATCCTCTTTTCTCCCTTCATCCATCTACCTTCAAAAGACGTTTCATGTGAACCTGTTTATGGCTATCCTAAACAGATTCCGACTGCATGCCCCAGGACTGGTGGTAATTAAATCCTTAACTGCAATGATACTGTGAGATGTGGTGCTCACTAGTGGAACACTTTCTGTGTACTAACTGGGCTTTTCTTTTCGTTTTTTGTTTTGTTTTGTTTTTCGAGACAGGGTTTCTCTGTAGCTTTGGAGCCTGTCCTGGAACTAGCTCTTGTAGACCAGGCTGGTCTCGAACTCACGAAGATCCACCTGACTCTGCCTCCCGAGTGCTGGGATTACAGGCGTGTGCCACCACCGCCCGGCTTCTTTTTGGTTTTTTGAGACAGGGCTTCTCAACAGCCCTGGCTATCCTGGAACTCACTCTGTAGACCAGGCTGGCCTCAAACTCAGAGATCCACCCATCTCTGCCTCTCGAGTGCTGGGATTAAAGGCGTGAGCCACCACCGCAAAGCTTAATGGGCTTTCTTACATCTTCCAAGATTCCTTACTTTTTGAGACTGGTTTTCTACAATCTTTGCCACCCTAGAATATTCTTAATCTTTATACCCCGACTCCAAACTTTCATCATCCCTGCTGCCACCTAAACACCCCCTTCTAATAGTTGATGCATTTTATCTTGGGAAAACTCAAACAAAGCCATTCCTCAGCAAAGTCCTCTCCTTAGATCCGAAAAGAATGCTGCTACCCACATGCCTAGTGACCTCGGTGCTAACTCCAGCAGACACCTCCCCCACACACACCCCCATTGCTCCACTGACTTACTCAATCACTTTCCCCGGCTTCCATGGCTCCACTTTCCGCAGAATTTGCCATCTCATCAGTTACCACACTTTACTACTGAGGTTGTCCAAGGCTTGGTTCTTGGGCCCCATCTTTGTCACTCTGCAACTTTATGATTAGGACTCACAAAGTTTATTTTTAGCTTAGATCTCTTCCATGGCCCTCAACTCATGCCTACAATATTCACAACAGAACGTCTGACTTCTTTTAAGCTCCTGGTAGTAATTGACCCCAGTTCTAGATGGAAGATGGAGTCATGTTTTGTGACTCCCACATCCCGTCCCTGAGGACTTCACCCTTCTCTGCATTGTTAGCTTAACACTGTTCTGGGCCACCTTGACTCTTACAGATTATCTCTGCTTCTAGTCTGATTTTGCTAAATCTACTCCATCATTCCACACTGTAACCAAAGTAACATATCACTTCAGCTCCCTGCCACCCAAATCCAGAGAACGGAGTTTTCTTTCTCCTTCTTGCCTGCTACAAACACTAGAACATGCAAATCTTTCAATTCTCCAACCTTTAGGATCAGTTCACATTGTCCCCAAGCAAGCATTTGCTCTCCCTGCTTCAGAGCTACGTCCTTCTTTCCCAACAGCTCTGGACAACCTTCCCTTTCTGCCCAAAGCAGTTCCCTACTTGACCCTGAATTTGCTTCTTTCAGAGAATTTAGACTTAAAAGTTCCTATTGTCAGACTGGGTATGGTAGGACACGCCTTTAATACCAGCACTTAGGAAGCGGAAGCAGGTGGATCTGAATTTGAGGCCAGCCTGGACTAGAGAGTAAGTTCTAAGACAATCAGGGATATACAGGGAAACTTTGCCTTGAAAAACAAAGTTCTTACTGTTATCTGTTCTCAAGGCCTGGTACAATGCAGACACTCAGTGAGTACAAAACTATCTTTTAAAAACGTGGGCCAAGTGTGGGAAATATAGGCTCTTGGCAGGGTAGAAAAGGTCAAATTTAACTAGAAGTTTCCATATCTTATGTATATCAGTGATTTTTTTTTTTCTGAGGCAAGTTTTTGCTATGCATATTTAGTCTGGTCTTCAATTTGCAGTCCTCCCACTTCAATTTCTTCAATGCTGAGATTAGGTGTGCATCATCATCCCCAGCAGACAATGAAGTTTTGACTGAAGACCCCAAAGCACAATTCTCTAGAGAATCGGGCGACTGGGTTCAAGGGCTGACAGATATTTAGGGTGAAGTAAGTCACACTTGGGTAGGATACTTACAAACAGGACTGAAGAGAAAAACAGGATGATTCTTGGATGTGATATGCTTTGCTAACATTTTAAGTTTCCAAAATGTCATTTCTTCCATACAGATCTCCTCCTCCAAGCTCTGTTGTAGCAATAGTATCTCTTCTATGTAACCCTGGGCTCTATTTGTACAACCACCTAAGGACTGGTAACGACATTGCCTGGTAATCCCAGTTTTCCCAATAATTAAAATTGGGGCAGAGTAGACAGCTCAGGTGGCAAAAGACTTGCTGTGAAGGCCTCTCTAGAACCCATAGACCTAAATTGACTAGGGTGCTGTGTAGGTCTGTAATCCCAATGCTCAGGAGACACATGGGTGGGTCCCTAGGGCTTTCTAGTAGGGTAGCCTAGCCAAACTGACAAACTCCAGTTCGGTGAGATTCTGTCTCAAAATCTAAGGTAGGGCGGGGAATAATGGTAAATGCCCTTAATCCCAGCATGTGGGGAGATTTAAGGCAGAGGCAAGGAGGAATCTATGAGTTTACAAAGTCAAGCCGGTTAAGAGCTATTTAGTGAGTCTGTCTCAAAACAAGACAGGCATAAATAGGTAGGTGGTTCCTGATGAACCACCCTTAAGGCTGATCTCTAGCCTCCACATGCGCTTGTGTATCCACATGAACATGCCCGCACTAAAACAATAAAAACTGTTTGGTTTACTTGTCATAACTCTGTATTTCATTGGTGCTCAAGCAGTAAACAAGTATCTACCCTACAAATGTTACAAAGATGGAGCTTGAGACCAATTCAAATTCTCGTGAAAAATTATAATTCTTAAAGTGTTCTTCAAGTCATCCTCACCCTTACTCAATCTACCAATCATATGAAATGATGCATTTACATTAATAAAAATCCAGGGCTGGCAAGATGGCTCAGTGTGTAAAGATGCTTGCTGACAAGCCTGACAATCATCTGTGAGTGGATCCCATATGGTAGAAAGAGAGAATCGACTCCCACGAGTTGTCCTCTGACTCCCATATGTATGCCATGGCATGCTTGTGCACACAAAAAGTAAAACTTAAGAAAACAAAAAAAACCCCACACAAGTTCCCTCTGCCAATCTCTTTCCTGCATTTTTAACTACAGTTTACTGGATTATGTTGTGTTCCATCTCCACTTTCCTCAACACTTCAATCATATAGAAATGAATAACCCTTTAACATCCATGATCAAAACCCTCAACTTGGCCCAATTATCTATTTGTTCATTTGCAGTGTTGGTTCAGTTAAGGGATGGCACCGTTCTTGAGGGATCACCTATGTGCAAGGAAGAGAAACCACTCAAACTAGTTTAAACAAAAGAGAGAATTTATTAGGTGAATATACTTGCAGAGATCCCAACAGCTGGAACCACACCTTTCTACAGGACAGAACACGCTGCAATCACAAACTCTAGTTCTGGGTTCTGCACCATCATGAGGGTGGTCCTCCTTGTAACCTTGCACGAGGGACTAGACTGTAGGTTCACTTCTGCTTGCCTTTTGATCTTTATAATCCTTTATGCTGGCCTCAAACTTGTCAAGCACATGCTGGCAGACATTCATGAGCTCATTCAGGCCTTTCTGAAACGGCTCGACAGCTGGAAGTGTACCCCGTGTCTGAATTCGCAAATTAATTTTGCTCTCTGAAGGATGGGTCGTAGTGTAACCACAAAATTCCACTTCCGGGTTCTTCATAATCATGTACCGCAGAGAATTTCCTAGGGTATGGTCCTCCTCGTGCAATACAAATGTCACACACTGTCTATCTGTTCCAGCTGCCTGGACCATTTCCAAGGCTGTCTTCCTCTCGCCTTCAGCCATTGAGGTCTTCAATCCTGATATTTTTCTACACACATATTTTTTTGTAAGAATGAGATCATATGGATTTTGTGATTACTTTTAAAGATTCCCTACCTCATTTTCCTATCTCCACAGCATCTATCCATAAATACTTAACTCCATTTTTTCTCTCTACTCCATTTGACCATGTATATTGCCCACAAGGGGCCGAAAAACCACAAAGTTAAATGTTTGCAAAATCTTTCTTTGAATAGAGCAAAAGAAAGAGGCAGAGTTACAATAAATAGGATAGGCCCTGCTGGAAGATGAAAAGGGAGTTGACAGGCATAAAACGATTATTTTAGCATAAAAATGGCAATCACAAGTTATCAAGGTGACAGGCTTAGTTACGGCTTCCATTTGAAAGAGGTAAGGAAACTAGTAAGCGAAAGGAAGTGAAAAGTTTAATAGGAGGAATCTGGCGAACAGAGAGAATTTACGAGCAGTGTGAACAAGCGGAGTTGCAGTAACTTTAGGCGACATAACACGCCAGCACCGCCCGGTGCGTGACCTTACACGAGGCAGTTCTAACGGGGGTGGCAGTTTGGCACTTAAAGCTGGATTCCCAACTTCTCTCCCCTCCCGGGATGGCTAGTATCCCTCTGAGCTTTACTGGATAAATAAGCCACAGCTTCTCCTCCCTCTTCCCAATCCGGCCCGGCTCTACTCTCGATCCTCCCTTCCTCTGCGCCTCGGGTCAGGCCTAGCCGACCCGCCGGGCCGCAGTCGGCCGCGTGCTCTTTCGCTACCCGCTTCGCTGGCCCGCCCCGCCGCCCCCGCTCCACTCTTCCCCTCCAACTTTACCTCTCCAGCTCCTGATCCTCTTCCATCGCGGGGGAGGGGGGACGGCTCCAAGAAACCCTCAGGTGGTGCTGGCGAAAACGACGCTCTTCCCCATGTCGCGAAAGATGCCGGCGAAGCAGGAAGGAAGACACCACCGACGGAAGGAGCGAGTGACGGAAGAACGGGGGCGGAGCCGCAGCGGCGCGGCCCGATTGGGGCGGAGCGTAAACAGAACACGCCCCCCAACCACGCCCCTGCTCGGGCCGGACAGCTCACCTGGAACTGCGGAAGCTAGGCGGTTGCGGAGCACCAGCTGTCCCCGTGTGCTGGCGAAGACCACTGTCCCTCGCCTGTCGCCCCAAGACACCTGCTATTTAGGGTCGGAGTTGGACCTCTGATCTACTAGACGCTCCAGGGACGGGACTGACCCGGGGTTGGCTTTTCCTCAGGAGCCTTTCATAGGGCACCTTGCAACCTTGAAAAAGCAAAGAGATTTGTATGCAGAGCTGACTTTCCTGACCACACTGTGGTTGACGGGGCGCAGTTTTCTCCCTGAGGTGCAAATGCACATCTCCATTAGGTGCAAGGGCAGAGTTTCTCTTTCTTTTGGGAGAGAAATGTGAGTTTGGAGCACCGCCCTCCTTCCTCTGGAGCCCAGGCTCACCCACAGCTGACCCGCGGTTCCTTTTTTCTTTGATCCCAAGGAACCGCCCTTCTCTTCCTCTCAGGTGTGTCCTCCCAGCTCCCACCTGACTGCGGCCCGGCTGGGGCCCCGCCCCACCCCACCCCAGCCGTCCTCTCGCGCACACCTATACGTCAGCCGCCCCGCGCCACCTGTTCTCCCTCAGCCTGCTCCCGCAGCCCTCCCCTCCCTTCAGCTGTCCCACGCCCGGCGCGGCGCTCCGGGGTGCACGCAGACACTTTCCGAGCGTCTTCTCTGTGTCTAAAGGGAGAATCCGGCCGGGAGCGATGGCGGAGGGCGGAGCGCGCTCACTCTAACTCGGGGGTGATGGGCAGGGCCGGCTCGGCCCCTCGAGCTTCTTGATTGGTCAAAATGTTCAGAGCCCGCCCTGACTCCCGCCTTTCCCCGCCATTGATTGGCTCAGGTGCGTGTCGGGTTGGCCCCTGCGCTCGCCCCCGAGGGGAAAGGCAGCAGGGGCGGTTGAGAAGTGAAGTCTTGGCTGGACTTTGCTTCTCGCCAGGAAATCGGCGGCGGCGAGTCCCGGCGGAGCGGAGCCGGGCGGCGTCCTCGTAAGCGCTCCCCCGGGGAGCCCGCCGCTTTCCCGGAGTGAGTTACTTCGCCTCAGGTGCGGGCGGTAATGGGGTGTGGCGTCGGGATAGGGGGAGTCCCTGGGGAACCGGCCGGGGGCCGCGTGGAGTCCGGCCGGGCCGGGTGCGGGTGCCAGCTCCAGGCGCCGCGGTGCGGGTCTGCGCGGCGCTCGCTGTTTAAGATCCGGAGCTTCGGGGACGAGTTCTTGCACTTCGCGTCTGCACGTTGTCGGGAGCCAAAGCGGCGCTAGCTAGCTGCCCTCTGGTTTTGTTCCCTGGAAGGGATGAACGGAGATCCTTCTCCCCGCCCCAGCCTGTTGCGGGAGAATTCTCACCTTTCCCTTCAGGCTAGAGACAGATTTGACATGTTTGGGGGGAAGGAGAGGATCATTTCCAAAATATGCATCTCGGTTTGAAAGCATTTGCGCACGAAGCACCGTCTGGGAAACATTGCTGGCTTTTCAAAGCTTTCTGCCACGTTTCACACAATGACTTTTTAATGGAGTGTTATAGTATTCCCGTTTACATTAAAGATTGTGTGTTTGCCAGAAGCCTAAGGGCACTTCCGCATGGCCCCATCGAATCAGTTTTTCTTTTCTCATAGTAGACCTGGCTGGCCTGGAACTCGCAGAGATCCGCCTCCCTCTGCCTCCTGAGGGCCGCGGGATTAGAAAGACGTGCATCCCCACACCCTGCCAATTTTTCTTAAAAAAGAAAAGAAAAAAAAAAACCACAGAAACCAATGGCAAGGACAGTTGGGGGAATCTGTGAGCTCCAGTTTATCCAAACTGCCTTCACTTTAAGAATGTCACATTCTTGTAGTCACAGTACTTAGCAATTGGCCTCCTTCCCAGGACACATTTTGCTTTTTCTCTAGCCTGTACAGTGACACAGCACAGATGAAGTTGGATCTCAGTAGGTCAATTCTGTTTGCTTTGATAGATTTGAACACCCTCCCCCAACACCTTTGGACAAAAGGACTTTGACAGGTAAAGAAGGAAGGTGGGGGAAATCTAGTGTCCTATTTAGCTGTCCGATCGTTGTTGAGCCAGAACTAACAAGGTTTTGCCATTTCAGCCTGTCCAAATTCCACATGAGTGTTCCCATAGGGGTCAAATGTAGGCCAAGTCAGAGCAACACTAGAATCACATTGCTTTTAATTCAGTCCACTGTTCAATTCTAATTCTGTATTTTGTTTCTCTAATTTTCCAAGTTTGAACCCTTTCATTGTATATACATTTAGCCACCCAGTGTCTTACAGCATGCCAGGAATTAATTGGAAGGATTTTTTTTTTTTTTCCGAGACAGGATTTCTCTGTAGCTTTAGAGCCTGTCCTGGAACTAGCTCTTGTAGACCAGGCTGGCCTCTAACTCATAAGATATCCGCTTGCCTCTGCCTCCCGAATGCTGGGATTAAAGGTGTGTGCCACCACCACCGGGCTACCTCAGAGAATTTTGAACAAAGTGATGTGGAAACTTGAAACTATTTCTGCTTAGAAAGTGTCAGAGAAATCCTAGGCAATCTTCGAATTGGTATGGGCTTTCTCCAGGAATATTCTAAATGCTTATGTCTGTAGAACGTGACATCAACTGCCGTGTGCAGGATCTAAAGGGCCTAATGTTTGGGGTTGAAGTAATGGTCAGGGCTGGTTTGTTGTTCATCTTAGGGTTCATGACACTTTCTACAGTGGACACTTAGATACTTGATGAAAATATAAAAAGAAGGGATTGTGTAGAACACATTAAAGACATTTGGACCTCATCCAAGTCAGTGATAGCGAGGTGTTAATTTCAAGCAGGGAAATGCTGTGGTAAGATTTGCATTCCATAAAGATAACAGCAGTGGGCTGAAGGATGGTGGTGTCCAGATGAGAGGTGAGAGACAGAATGGGGGTGGGCTCTATTGTGTAGTCCCTGTGCAGATAATCTGGTTTTGGAAAGGTTTTGTCACACACACACACACACACACACACACACACACACACACACACACCAGGCAGCTTCTTTGCTCGTTAGCATTTTTGTCTGGTAGGATTTGGAAGCTTGAAAGAATAAAAGCAAACATGGCTATGGCTTAGACAAGAGCTTGGTGCTCAGTAAGAACTTAGCTGGGGCAGGTTGTCAGTCCGTGCAGGAAGCTGGTGTGGTGTTCTGGAGGTCTGGGCTGCTAGGCGAGTGACTAGGTAGAATTAATGAAGAACAACATAGTTTTGGTGTTCTTTTTTGTTTTAGTTTTTTGTTCTTGAGATAGGGTTCACTGTGTAGCTCCAACTGCCCCGGAACTCACTATGTAGACCAGATTGGTCTCGAACTCACAAAGGTCTGTGTGCCTGCCTCTGCCTCCCCAGTGCTGGGATTAAAGCTGTATGCCACTATGCCCTGTGATTCCTGTCTCTCTCTCTCTCTCTTTGATTTGGGACATTCGTGTGGAGTAAGGCAGAAGAGGTCAGGTTCTTTCAGTTGACTTTAGAATTGCTATTCCTGTGTTTTGATTCTCTCATACGAAGGAAGTAGTCCCAGTACCTGTTTAGTAAGGTTTGAGGATCAAGTGAAATTACGCATGTAATGCCCTTGACACAGTCAGTGGTGCAGTCCAAGTGCTGAATAAATATTAGTTGTTCCTTTCATGACGACAGTATTAGTGAGATAGTGGAATGTTAGAGGCTTGAGAAGGAACAGTTTAAATGGTACAGTGAGAGGAAGGGAAGTGGGAGGAATATCCAGCTTGTGGGGTACCACTTGGATGATTGACATGTCAACTGTGCATGTTGGATAGACATTGGGAGAAAAGCAAAGAGTCTTTTGGGGTGTGCGGTGAGCTCTGTGTGAGCTCTGGTTTAGGAGAAGGGGAGGCGGGCTTTATAGAGCAGCAATGGCGGAGGTGTTAACATGGAGTGGCAGGGGTTGGAAGTGCATTTTGGAGCTGGGCATGGGGACACACATCCATATTCCAGAGACTCTGACTCAACAAAATTACCATGAGTTTGAGGCCAACCTATGGGTGCAAAGTGAAATCCTGCCTTTAAAAATTATAAAACCCCAGCACTTGGAGGCAGGGACAGACTGATCTCTGAGAGTTTAAGACCAGCCTGGTTTGCATATCAAGTTCCAGTTCAGCCAGAGCTACATAGCAAGACCCTGTCCTGCCACTCCTACCCTGCCAAATTAATTTTGGTCATCATCAAAGGAGAATTCCAAGTTCCCACAGCCTGTGGGTTCTGATTCCTTCTCTTTCTCTGCTTTCTGATCATCTCTCTCCCATTTTCCATCTGCCAACCCAAATTCTTCTTACTGCACAGAACTGTGTAACATTTCACCCCTGCTTCCTGAGCTACAGTTCCTTCCAGATCTGCCTTCCTGTAGGCAAGAAGGATGGAAGACGAGTCTGAGGTCTTATTGCATAGGTTCGCGTAAAAGGTGGTGCTGGCCAGAAAAAAATCACACACACGCACATAACGCACCCTCACCCATACACACATTTGTGCGTGCGCGCACACACACTCATGTACACATTTACGTGTGCACACACACTCATGCATGCACACATACATACACACATATCTCACACACTGGATTGTAATTGTGGAGTTCTCCAGGTCTAAACTTGACTGTTAAGGGACCCAGAAGTTTCACAAAACAAATCTCCTTTAGTTTTCCTGTCAGGTTTCTTTTCCTTAGGAAGCAGAAACAGCAGTAATATCTGAGGATGAGTAAACTTTTGGGTAGTTCGGTCCAAAAGATGAGAGCTATGAGGTGAATGAGAAGTTATTCTTCTAGTGCTCCACTGTAGAGTGACTCCCCCAGCCCAGTCTGTGTGACTTGAAAAAGGCTAAGTATTACAAGTTTCTGTCTGTGGGAGTGTATGTGTCTAGAGCAAAGGTCTCTTCTGTTTTGTTCGCTGTAATTTCCCCAGGTATGTAAGGAGAATATTTATGTATGTGCACATGGGTGTAAGGTCCGCCAGCTTTGGTCTGTCTTCCTCCCCGTCTGGTCAGAGGGAGAACAGAAGCGAAAACGGTGTGACAAGGGAGCCAGCAGTCCTTGCAGACCTCTGGGAAGATGCGGGAGTGAGAGTGGATGCTGTCCTGAGCCAGCTGTGCTGTGCGGGACGCTGTAATTACTCACTTTCACGGTTCACTGCCGTGGCTCTGGGGTGTGGGGAGTTCCCCAGCAGTGGAGATGACCCATGTGTCATAGTTCAGTCCTGACTGCATGACACACAGGGTATAACCCTGTCCATAGGTTACTGACCCAGGAGAGTTGCAGGGCAGAGCCTCTGACATTGTGCTCGGGATAATTGGGGTGTAGACAGAAATGTGTCCAGAGAAGGTAAAGTATTATGCTTCTAGTCCCCCAGCCTGGGCACTTTAAAGGGTTACCTCAGCAGGCCATTGCCTTCAGAGGAGAAAATTTGTTAGTGGAAATTTTTTTAGTGTTAATCTGGGTTGGAGAAGTGAGAAGTAGACACAAATGCTGAGTTCCAGGACAGCCAGAGCTAAATAGAGAGACAATATCTGAGGAGGAATGGAGGGGGCATTCTTTTAAATAACAAGGTTCCCTAAAGTGGAATGGTGGAAAGTTTATAATCGGATATTGAAGGCCATAATCTTAGGTTAAAAAAAGAAAAACAATGTTGCATTTCACAATAATAAAGATTTTGTGTTGGCTGTTAGTAAAACTGAGAAATATTTACCCCATCAGGATTTTTTAATTTTTTAATTTCAATTAAGTTTAAATTTAATTCTTCATCAGAATCCTTATCAGTTAAACCATTTAAGTAACCATGGAACAAATCATGTGCACATGTCACTTAAGTTATCTTTAAGTGTTCTGAGTGCTGCCATTTTTCCTCTACATGATTTCAATATTTAAACTTCAGTTTTTAATTTAATTCTGTCTGCAAGATTTCTAAGCTTATGCCGTGTGGTTGGTGCTGAGCTGCAAAACACAAAAAAAATCCTTTCTACCTTTGGAGCAATTAGAATCCTAGACCTTAAGTGGAGGAGAAAAAAATCATTGAAAGCTGGGCAAGGAGATACCCTTGGCTTCTAGTTCCTTGGCCCTTCAGCTCCAGTGGCCTTCAGCTCCACTGTGGTTTAGCAGTCATTTGGTACCTTGGTATTTGCCCTGTTAGAAACTCATATCCCATTAAACCTGTGTCCCATTGTGTCCATAATCACCCACCGGTTCTTCCTCAGGCCTGCCCCGCAGCTCCCTCCCTCCTCAAAGAGACAGTTTGCCTGTCCCTCTGCTCCTCTCCCATCTGCCCCTCCCTGTGGCAGTCATATCTGCTAGGCTTGCTGTCTTCATGGTCTGATCCTTGGCCCTGGCTTAAGCATCTGGCACGGCTGTCACTGGCACCTTTGCCCCTCTCCGGCTTGTCTTCGGTCCTGCGCTGCCTGTTCTCAGTTCTGGGAATTCTCTCAGCTGCCCTTGCCCCTCATTGCCGTAGTTCGTTCTGTTTCTGCAGAGTGTGCTGACATAGACCCGAGGCAGAATCTATCAAAGAATAGAGACATCATCACACAATTCCAAGCCAGGAAGTGCTCTGAAGAAGCAGTGCAGGGTTGTGCTCTCAGAACTGGAGTAACTAGCCATATTTGGCCCTGGCGCTTTGAAACGTGGCTGCTCTATGCTGAGAAATACAGTGGGGTAAAATCCAAACCCCATAAAAATCACAATAATTACATCTTGGAATGGCAACGTTTTGGATATACTGAATGAGATAAAATACTAAATGCCATTGCCTGTTGTTTTTTCAAAGTGTGGTATTGGAGCACTCGAGCTGACAAAATAGGCTCACATATTTCTGTGGGACAGTGCTGTGTAAGGTGTTATCTTCTGGCGATGTGATGAGGGACACTAACCTTGTTTTCTGCAGAATAGGGTATCACTGAAGCCTTCCCTCTGTAAGTTTACTTGAAGGGATATGTGGATGGTTGGCCTTAGAAAGATAACTCTTCCTAGAGGAAGCAGTTGGAGGTGGGTGTCTGTCAGTACAAGGGAGAAGGGGCAGGAGTGGCAGGGGATGGGGCCAGGAAGGTGGGCGGGGCCTGCTCTTATGTGCCCCTGTTAGTGGTAGTGAGGGTTTTATTCTTTGTCACTCATGCATTAGTCCACAGTCTAACCCACTCCTAGGTCTGCTGTACTCCACAGCAAGCTGGGCGCTATTTGAGGTGGCCTACTATGATCTCTCTCAGGCTTGTTTTTCCCCTTTCCAACTTCCCTGCTGAATTCTCAGGTCTGCTAAAAGCTGACTCAGCTGGTCCTAAGTCCCATCCTTTTAAATCTCTTTTGGGAGTGCTTCATGGTTTAATTCTGCTCTTTTTCCTCGTCCCTTTTCCACACCAGTCTGTAAAATGCTCTAATACTGATCATAAAGCAGTCAGCTCCACTGGCCCCATGTCTCCCCATTACTGCTCTCAGTAGCACACGTTCTTAAAGTCTTTAGTAAACTGAAGTTTGCGTAAATGTCTCACGAAATGCATTAATTGCCATCGCAAACTATTACAGAGATTTCACATTTTTTGTTCTTTGTTATTTGAATAATTTAATTAATATTTGAATAATTTAGTAATTGTAAGTGCTAAATTGAAGAAGCAGAGGCAGGCAGATCTCTGTGTTCAAGGCTAACCTGGTCTAACAGAGCAAGTTCCAGGATAGCCAGGACTACACAAGAGAAAACCTGTCTCAAAAAAAACATACAAAACAAACAAATCTTCAGTGATTTACTGAAAGGAATCCTGGCAAAATAGTACAAATTTAGCAAAAACCTCTGTGTTGCTTTGTTTTTTCCCCCAAGCATTTGTAAGTATACTTACTGTGCTTAATGTATTATGAACCAGATTTCTGAAAGTTTTTTGTTGTTGCTGATAGAAACTATTTCCATGTACAACTTTCCACCCCCTCTCCCAGCCCCTAGACACATTATCTATTTTCTGTTTCAATGCATTTGACAACTTTAGGTATCTCATTTGGAAGATGGGGAATGTTTCCAAAGAGATTGTTTTGCCTAGCATAATGACCTCAGGGTTCATTTGTGTTATAGCATGTGACAGAATTTCCTTCCTTTTTTCAATGACAGAAAAATCTTCCAAATAGGATATATGACATTTTGTTGAGCCATTTATGTGCAATGGAATTTGGGCTTCTTTCACCTCTGAGGTGTTTTGCATGAACATAAATCACAAATATCATATACCCAAAAATGGAATTGATAGATCAAGTGCCGGTTCTATTTTTAATATTTTGAAGGACCTCCTATTTTCTACAGTAGTTGTTGATAAGTATTAGATTCCCCCATTGCTGGGTTCCTCCGCCAGCAATGCAATACGTCAAATCAAACCAAATTAATAAATCCCAGATTTAATAAACGGCAATGCAAAGCAGAGCCCCTCCCCCCAGGTGGCTCCCAGAAAGGCAGGAGACAGAACACAGAGATTGCAAATAGTTGTGCCACTTCACACTCCCACCAGTGCTGTAGATCCCCCATTCCTCTGCAGCCGCAGCAGCTGCATTTGCTGCTTTCTGTCTATTGGTGATGGCCGTCTTAATGGGTGATCTCATTTCCGTGACAGTAAGTGAGGTTTCACATCTTCCTACTTTTGGTGGCCTCATGTCTATCACTGTAGAAGAGTGTTTCTTAGTTCTTTCCACTTTGGAGTAATTGGAGTTCCTTACTTGTTTTGGATATTATCTTCTTGCCAGGTCTGGTGTCACCCATTCCATAGATTGCCTTTTCACACTACTGGCTGTGTCCTTGGGGCTGAAGAAGATTTTAAGCGTGATGTTATCCCATTGGTCACTCTTTAGTTGTACTTTTGAGGTCGTGGATGTATATATATTGGTGAGGTCACATTTTTCATGAAGCTTATACCCTGTGTTTTTCTTCTGAGAGTTGTATAGAATCAGGTCCTTACACTGAAGTCTTTAATGGATTTGGAGTCAATTTTTGTATATGATGTAAGAATAAGGTCTAAACAAACTATTCTACCCATGTCTCTTAGACCTTGGCCATAGAAATAAGGTAAATTCTAAAATACATAGATTAGTTTTTAACTTGGAATGGGGGTGGTTGATGGCAGGGATTGGGGTAGGACATAGCTCCAAAGCCACACATCACATTATACCATATTATAAATTTCTCTGTCCTCTTTGCTTTCTATATGGAAACAGATGTCTAGGTTTAACAGTAAACCAGTGAGGTAAAATCAGTGAGGACAAGCTAGTTATGGGGAAGTCAGTGCTGTGCCCTGTGTTCCTGTTGCTGGGCATTTAATGTCTTGGGTAGCATTTACATTTCTGAGCACTATTTAGTCGATTTCGAAGTATCCTGAGCAGGTCTCATATGAAGTATGTATTGATTCCATTTATTTCTCTAATTTTAGACTTGGTACTTTCATAATAGATGGGATATTTAATATGCTTAGATAGACTGATTTCAGATTTTATTAAAAATGGGTACATGCCCATCAAAATCCCAGCAAAATTCTTCAAAGATCTCGAAAGAACAGCACTTAGCTTCATATGGAAAAGCAAAAAACCCAGGATAGCCAAAACAATCCTGTACAATAAAAGAACTTCTGGAGGCATCACAATCCCTGACTTCAAACTCTTCTATAGAGCAACAGTACTGAAAACAGCCTGGTACTGGCATAAGGAGGACCAATGAAACCAAATAGAAGACCCGGATATCAATCCACACATCTTCGAAAACCTGATCTTTGATAAAGAAGCAAAAAAATATCAAATGGAAAAAAGAAAGCATATTTAACAAGTGGTGCTGGCATAACTGGATAGCAACATGTAGAAAAATTAAAATAGACCCATATCTATCACCATGCACAAAACTCAAGTCCAAATGCATCAAAGACCTCAACATAAAGCCAACCACATTGAATCTCATAGAAGAGAAAGTGGGAAGTACACTCGAACGCATTGGCACAGGGAACCACTTCCTAAATAGAACCCCAGCAGCACAGACACTGAGAGAAACAATTAATAAATGAGATCTCCTGAAACTGAAAAGCTTCTATAAAGCAAAGGACACGGTCAACAAAACAAAATGACAGCCTAAAGAATGGGAAAAGATCTTCACTAACCCCACATCAGACAGGTCTGATCTCCAAAATATACAAAATTGTACACCAAAAGATCACATAATCCAATTTTTAAAAAATGGAGTACAAATCTAAACAGAGAACTCTCAACAGAGGAATCTAAAATGGTTGAAAGACACTTAAGGAAATGTTCAACATCCGTAGTCACTAGAGAAATGCAAATCAAAACAACTCTGAGATTCCATCTTACACCTATAAGAATGGCCAAGATCAAAAACACTGATGACAACCTATGCTGGAGAGGGTGTGGGGAAAAGGGAACACTTCTGCATTGCTGGTGGGAATGCAAGCTGGGTGTGGCGATTTCTCAGAAAATTAGGAAACAACCTTCCTCAAGACCCAATAATACCACTTTTGGGTATATATCCAAAGGATGCTCAATCGTGCCACAAAGACATGTGCTCAACTATGTTCATAGCAGCTTTGTTTGTCATAGCCAGAACCTGGAAACAGCCTAAATGCCCTTCGATCAAAGAATGGATAAGGAAAATGTGGTACATTTACACAATGGAGTACTACACAGCAGAAAAAAATAACGACAGCTTGAATTTTGCAGGAAAATGGATGGAGCTAGAAAACATTATTTTGAGTGAGGTAACCCAGACACAGAAAGACAATTATCACATATACTCACTCATAGGTGGTTTTTAAACATAAAGCAAAGAAAGCCAGCCTACAAACCACACTCACAGAGAACTTAGACAACAATACAGACACTAAGAGAGACTTACATAGATATAATCTATATGGAAAGTAGAAAGTATAAAAAGACAAGATCTCCTGAGTAAATTGGGAGCATGGGGACCTTGAGGGAGGATTGAAGAGAGGAGGGGAGAGGCAGGGAGGAGAGCAGAGAAAAATGCAGAACTCAATAAATTTCAATAAAAAATGTACAAAGTTGACCCTTGAAACATGCACAGCCTACCAAGGGGCTCATCCCTCAAGAAAACTGCCTCTCCCTCTCCCAGCAGCTGTGACTGCCTGAAGCTGTTCCACTTGGGGTGGGGCCTTGCGATTCCTTTCCTCTTCCACACTGCAAGCTGACTGGTGAGATCTGTGCAGGTTTAAGCCAGGAGCTGTGACTGTTGAGAGAGTCCATGGGTGCAGCATCCTCATCGTGTCCAGAAAACATTCACTGTAGCCTTCCTGGCTCTCTGGTTCGTAGATGCTTTCTGCCCCTCTTCTGCCATGTTCCCTGAGCCTTGGATGTATGGGTTGTGTCACATATGTCCCATTTGGGGATGAGCACTCCACAGCCACCTAGTCTCTGCTTTTTGACCAGTTGTAGTTCTTTGTGGTAACCTCCATTTGCAGCAAAAAGATATCTCTTTGTTGAGGGGCGGGAGCTACATAATCAAAAAAGCCCTTCAGTTCCAAAACTAGAGGACTCCTAACATTACGGCCAACTGTCTAGTGATGTTTATAGGTTAACTGCTCCCGTTATAAAATATGTGCCTGTAATCAAGTTCCTCAATATGACTTTAGCTTCCAAATTGACAGCATGCTTCAAGTTGCTTTTCTGTGGTTTGATCCCGAGTGAAATTTGTGCAGGAGGAAGCAAAATAGACTGTCGGGTAGTTCAGTTCTTACTTGGGATGTAGCACAATGACCCTAAATGCAAATAGCCTTGCGGGGCTGAGATAAAGGTTAGGAACTGTGAGTAAAGAGCAATCTTATGTGGAAATAAATTTCATGATTATGCAAGTCCTAAGGCAGCTATTTATCTGATTATGTTTTCCCTGCTACTACAATGGCATTTTCGCCCATTCTGTTACTGGATATTTATTGAATATGTAGTATATTCCAGTCTGTGGTGAGAATGTGGCAGAGTGAGATCAAGGGTCCCTTTATATAACTTACACACTGGGGGTGAGGTGGGGCCAGCCGTACGCTGTTTATTAGATACATAAACAGATAAGTACATTTATGAAGGGTTAATGATAAATGTCACATGGATTAAAAAAGTGATGTGTTAGATCTGGGCCATCTGTTCCTTGTGGCTGAAGTCTATAGTGGTCTCCACATTTCCTGTTGACTGTCTTTTTCACCAGGGAACCTTGTAATCAGTTCTGCCACAGAAAGTAGTGTGTGGAAGCCGGCATAGGGCTTTGTGCATCTTAGGCAAGTGCTCTCTTTACCACTGGCCATATCCTCTTCCCCTTGCACACCCTCTCCTAGAGGTTTTTCCCCCACACATGAGCAAGAGTAGGAAGACATAAAAAGAAGCCAGGCATTTGGGGAAGTCAGTCTTGAATAATTTAGCTTTCTCATGATGGTGGGAGTTTGTGTTTGTCAGCATCTCAGCTGTATTTATCTTCTCTTATGAATGAAGAAAAACAAAACCCCACCAGTTAGTTATTAGGGGAACAAGGAAACAATGTTGTCAGTCCTTGAATTTGCAGTTTGTTTTGAAGTTTCTCGCTTTTTAAAGCTCATCTATGTCACTGCATTGAAAACTGCAATATGTAGCTTAGACTGTCTCAAAATTGATGTGTAAAACTTTTGTGCTCTGCTGTCTTTGGGAAGGAGGAATTAGAGTGTGATCCATGACTCATCCATGACTAGCGTACTGGTACAGTTTTAGAAACAAAGGAGGTGACAGTAGATTTCCCCAAGCAGCAGGGGCAGAAGTAAATGCAAGAAAAAGATGACTTTGTTCATGCTGCTGGTTAGAGCTGTGCGTTGAATGATTCTTAGAAACACGTTGGTTCTAGATGCCTCCACCATTCTGAGTAGACCCAGTAAAAATGTTTCTCCTGTAAAAAGGTTCGTATTAGCAGCAGACTGGCTGTATTTCTCCCAGTTTTACATATGAAGTGATGTAACTAGGCCAGTGAGTGTAACACTTGCTATTTAGGTTTGTTTTCTGTATTCATTGTTGAGCCAAAGGGCCGAATCACTGATAAAGTAACCTGGGCTGGGGCTCAAACATTATCAGCATTCTGGGAAACTCTTTTCTTTTGATATGGACGTCTCTGTCTAGTTTGTCTTTAATTTTAACCATGTTTGTAAGGGCCGAGTTCAGCCAGTTTACATTTTATTTCTTTTTGTGTACACTCCTTTGCCCCTGGGCAGTATATTACATGAGAAGGTGTGCACAGGCATGTATTTAAGAGTCTCATTTTCCCTCCTGGGCCCCAGCCACTTATGTCCCACAAGTGACCACTGTCAGGGGGTCCTTTTTACCCAGCAGGCTTGTTTCCTGTATGATATCTTGTGTGTACATCTCTATATGTGTAGGCGTTTTAAAACGTATTATCTCGTACCTTTATTTAAATTAACTCAACATTTTTTAAAAAATTACATGTCCTTTTGAAATTTCACTTGGAAACCTTTTAGATTATTGATCACAACTAAATTACATAGCTTTTCAAAACAACGTTTATCTCTTTATAGCATGCAGGTGTTACCATGTAGAGATTTTCTTTGTCGAATACAGACAAGGATGACTGAACTTTTTTGGGTGTGTGTGAGGACTAGTACTGAGAATTAAACCGAGCGATCTTGGGCACCCTAGGCACTATAGGGTTTTTTTCTTTTTTAATATTTTGAGGCAAGTCTTGCTATATATAACCCATACTGCCTTGTCTCAGTGTAGCTCAAGCTAGCCTCACACTTGGGATCCATCTGCCTTAGCTTCCCAGGTGCTGGGACTATAGGTGCATGCTGAAGGCAAAGGCCATTGCACACACCTGTAATCTCAGCACTCAGCGAGGCAGTGGTCAGAGGATCACCAAGGCCAAAGCTAAGGCCAGCCTGAACTGTATACTGAGACTCTCTCAGAAAAGGCTAAGGAATACTGAACACAATACATAAAAATTGATTTTAATTATCTGTATAATAACTCAGAAGAAAATGGAGCATTATATATAGTGCAATCATTGGAGAAAATGCCAGATTATTAGAGAATATTATAGTGCAAACTGTGCCTACTTAAAAATTTGCTTGTTTGGCACTGTTATACAGTACAGTGTGTTATACAGAGCTCACTGAGCCTGCACAGCTTACCTCTTCAGCATTAATGCTGTCATGGACACTCAGAATGTCTTTTGGTTGTAGCGTTGTTGACTGCAACCATTTTGTAACTAATAGAAGGTAGTCTTTCTGCCAAATTCAATCAGAATATGTCAGATCTGGAGGGGTAAATTATTTTCAGATATGTAAAAGTATCGCTGTAGAAGGTTTGGGCATTTTCAGTGTTCTATAGACATATCTATAGATGGAGTTATCTGACTGCTGGTATTAATCATATTAGTAATTACCATTTCCATGATTTCTCTAAAATTGCTGTTAGTCAGCTAGAAGCTCTACATTTTGCCAGCTAGCTGTCAAAGGCATCTGGGAGGGCAGTACTTTGCACCCCAGGACTGGGGTTGAGAGCTGGGGAAACAGCCTGTAGAATGCACAAGGTAAAGTGGCTGCCTGGGTTTAGAAACCAGAGCTGCTTTCCACGAGCTGTCTTCCTCTGCACTGTACTGGATATGTGAGAGGTGAAGGTTTTTGTAGACTCTTAACTCTGTCTTCCTCTTTGCTGGTGAAAAGGACCCTACCATTTGTATTCTTTAACTCAGAACAAGATGATTTCCCAGAAGAAACTGAACTAAACTTCATCTAGTTCAAATCCATCAGCCTGACTGGATATGATGGCACATCCTGTAGTCCCAGCATTGGAGAGGTGGAGGCAGGAGGGTCAGGAGTTCAAGGCCAGTCTTGGCTATGTGAGACCCTACCTCAATTTTTTTTTCTCCCTGAGACAGGGTTTTTCTTTGTAGTAGCCCTGGCTGTCCTGGAACTCACTCTGTAAATCAGGTTGGCCTTGAACTCAAATATGCCTGCCTTTGTCCCTTGAGTGCTGGGATCAAAGGCATGTGCCACCTCTGCCCAGCTAACTTTT
>JAQHUG010000136.1:4616356-4642538 GCA_028555095.1 Dicrostonyx torquatus
CCACCACCGCCCAGCCATAGGTGATTTTTAAAAGAAACGCGGCAGGCTTGTGTTGCAGATGCAGTATAGGCAGGCAGTGGAGAGGAAGAACCTGTCTGCTCACACTGTGTTCTTGTTCCCATTCTTGGTTCTTGAACAGTCTTGCTGTGTTCAGTGACATTATATGACTTTTTATGGGGTAAGACTCATGCTAAGTTCTTGCCAGTCCACTTCCTTGGTGTGTCCTGCTTCCCAGAAGCTGCCTAAGCTTGTGCTCCGGAGCTTTTCTGCATAGCCTTTGTCTGTGGCATGTGGGTCAAACTGCCGTCCAGCTGTTAGGTGGAAAAAGGGAGACCCCACATGAGGAAACAGTCGGTCTTGCTGGTCCTATAGTGTATAGGATTGGCCTGTGTGCTCCTAAACTAGAAGCATTTGCACCAGGCAGCAAGATGTGTTGGAAGTAGCTCAGAAAATAGGTGGTAATTTTGTCTGAGGTTTTATTTGTTTGTTTTTAGAAAAAAAAAATTCAGAAAACGTAGAAAAGATAAATTAGCTATTTACAAAGTGGTATGCTAATAAAATGTTTGTGTTAAAGTTGGGTTTCTGCTTTCAAGTGGAGGAAGTACAGTAAGTGTAATAGTTTTCTTTTTTAAACTGAATTAAACTTTATTGTTCTATGGTATAATGCCATTAGACTAGTCAGCAGTCATTTCTTAAAACTGTGCATTCAATCATTGGCATTTGTGTAGAAGAAAGACTAAATCTATCTATTGAGGGGCGAGCTGCCCCTTGGCATGAAATACTGGTAGCTGTGTGAAAAGAGAGGTCTGGGTTTGAGTAACCTGCTGTTGTCACTATTTCTTTGTTATCGGGCAGATGGCACTTTATTAATTTGGACAGTCACCCACTGGGTTCCGTAATGACACTGGTTATGTAAGGCTCTATTGAGCATGGTCATAATGTGTTCGGCCGTGATTCTCTCTTAGTTTTAGGACACTCTGCTGCTTTGTTCAGAATATGTGGTTGTTCCAAAGTGCTTTTTAATTTTCAGGTTGACATCAGGTGTTGTTAGCCTCATTTTCCCAGAACTTGATTAAAATTATTAGCTTCAATTCTGAGAGAGTTGTGTTGGAGAAGGTGTCAGTTTTTTCAATGTAGAAAAAAAGAGATTCATAGTGTCCTGCTCAATGTCCAGCTCTCAGTTCCTGTCACCAGTCTAAGTTACGGATGACGCAAGCCAAAAATTGGTGGTGGTTTAAGTAGTAGAGAGAGAAATAAGTTATTCTAATGTCAGTTCCCTGAGTAATCATGATAATATTCGACAACATAACTTTTTAATGAGGTACCTACTGGAAGTATAGTTTCAGTAACATGACTTAAAAATTATTAAATTATTAAGGTTGGGGGAGGGGGAAATTGTAGTTGGTCTGTAAAATGAATAAAAAAAGAATTGAAAAAAGTTATAACAGAGCTGGAGCGATGCCTCCATGGTTAAAAGCACTGGCTATTCTTCCAGATGACCCAGGTTTGTTTCCCAGCACCCGCTTGGCAGCTCACAGCCATCTGTCAGTCCAGCTGCAGGGAATCTGATGCCCTCTTCCGGCCTCTGCAGTCAGGCAACAGGTGCATAGACACACATGTAGGAAAACACCCATATACATAAAATAAGCACAATTTTAGAGGTTTTAAGGAATTATTTTAAAGTTATAACATAATTTCTCTTTTTGCTTTATATTTTATATAATTTATGCTTATGTCATATGGGCTTAACAAACATTCAACTCAAAAGTAATCAAAATATCTATTGCCCACCTGTGACACATTGGCTAAACTTTAGAAAATGAAGCAACCAGAGCTTAGTCCTTCTTGGAAATATAAAACCATTACAAAGACTCTGGAGACAGGTCTTGCTATTGCTTAGGAAACTAGGCGTATATCTTGTGACTCCACCCTTCCACTTTTAAGTACTCACCCAAGGAAAGGAAAATATAGGTTCATGGAAGCTCTTGTTCATAATCACCAAAATTGGGAACAGTCCAGTTGTGTATCTGTAGGGAGCATGTTGTCATGGAGCACTCCTGAGCAGCTAGAGGGAAGACATACTGATGTATGTCAGAAATAGCAGATCTCACACATTTGCTGTGCGGGGAATTGTGGGTGTGCTGTTCACCGCACCATTCTCGGAGTCCGTGTGGCTTCTCTGCAGTTGTGTTCCTTTGCTGTGTGGCATGACTTTAGTGACAGCGAAAAGGAAGAGAACAGTGGGAAATTGCCCGATTTCTGCAATCATGAGTATAAACTTAGGGACCAGATCAGCCAGGGTTTGAGTCTCATCTAGTCACTTTCAGCCTGACCTTTAACCTCTCCCCCTTATCTTTATGTGTAAAATGATGGTGCTACTTCAAGGGCTTGTTCACAGCAGTGATTGCATGAGTGGTGCTTGTAAAAGTAGCTGGTGTGGTGTCTAGCGTGCGGGAATAATGATGGAATGCTTAAGTCATGGGAGAGGAACTTTAGGCTTTGGGGTTGCTGGAGAAGGAAGTAAGACAGTGCTTAAATGGAAGTGTGTGTGTGTGTGTGTGTGTGTGTGTGCGCGCGCGCGTGCCTGCCTGCCTGCCTGCCTGCCTGCCTGCCTACCTGCCTGCCTGTGTCTGTCTGTCTCTGTCTCCCTGGAACAGCTCCTGGGAACTCTGTATTCTTCTCTGAGGATTCTGAGGGCTGGGCTGCCACAGGAAAGCCCAGTGTGGTCCAGTATAGTGTGCGATGCTTGGGAATGAGAAGAGATTGAAGTAGAACCTCCAGCCCCAGTCCTTGATTTCCATCTTTGTAGTTTGCCCTTTACTCTTCGTGCTTCTGGGAAGGTTGACATGGTGTCCTGCTTTGGAAGTAACCTGCATCTGGCCCCTTAAAGCTTCTCATGTTCCTGGCTGCAGAGGTTGCTTTAAGTTGCCTCCATGACCCAAGCCAAACCGTAGTCAGGAAGCTATGATTCTGAGGTGTTGACAACATCATGGAAGCCGAGCAAGAGCTATGGCTCTCCAATCCCAAATCTACCAGAGCAGCTAACACACTCCACTCACCGCGCATGCACCCAACTCAGAGGAGGCAGAGTTGCCCAAGTCAGCCATGCCTATCTTATGTCAAGTTGTACTCAGGTCTTCTGGCACATGAGACTGAACGAGAGCCCTGGACACGCTTCCTCACCAGGCAGCCTGCCATCTCTTCGTGGCAGTGCTCAAGGCTCCCTTTTACTAATTCTACAGATTGCATCTGCTTCTATGCCCACATGTTTCACTTGTCTTAAGTGGTTAATCTGGTGGTTTATTGGAAGAAGGGGCTTTTCTCTCCTGTGCAGGGTGTCTTCCCTCCTTGTCCTCTGTGCAGGACAGTAGCAGAGCCATAGAGGATATCCGAGTTGGAACTGTAGCTAGTCCAAGCTGGAATGCGATGTAAGCATAGAGATGAATGAGCAGTGTGGTGCTAGAGAGGCTCAGCACTTAGCACGTGTCGCTCTTGCAGAGGACTAGGTTCCGTCCCCAGTACCCATATGGTGGCTCACAGCCATCTACAACCCCAGTTTCAGGGTATCCAACAGGCACTCACATGGTGCCCATACATGCAGGCAGGCAAAACATTAATACACATTAAATAAATGTGTAAAAATTTAAATATTGAATTCCAGAATCCTAGCAGGAAGAGACTATTAAGCTAGTTCAGTATTCTTTTTACATGTTGATTGCATGGTAACTGATACTTTTGATTATACTGGGTTAAAGCACTGTTACATATTATAATGGATACCATCTGCTTCTTCTTAACGTGGCTACTGAAAAATTTAAATTGTATGTGCCTTACATCGTCTTCCTGTTGTGTCACTGACTAATTAAAGTCTCGGTACCAGACTAGTGTATGTGAGGGCAGGGACTATTTGTTTAGCCAGAGTAACCCTATCTCTAAGCTCGGTGCTTGGCCTGCAGCATATAATCAACAAATATTTGTTGAATGAGCTGTGACTGCTCTGGCGCTTGATTTCCATCCCTGCCATGTACCGTGCTAGTTAACTGATAGGATAAAATGAGATAAGGTGGTTTTAAGAACACATTCCATGTTATGTTTTCTTCATCCCCATGTTTCTATGGTAACTAAAAGATTGCCAGGGTTTCTGTAGTAGTCTTCAGATAGTATTTTCTCCTATTGATAACCAAAGCATGAAAGCGTAAATATTTGGAGAGATGTTTCTTGAGTTTGAAATCCAAAGTCTAAAATTTTAATTTGAAAAAAAGCTGTTAAATACTCACTTCCCCCTATATTTGTGAACTTCTATTAAAATAATTTTTGTTTTAATTTTTATTAGCTTATGTTAATTATACATGATAATTGGTTTTGTTATGATGTTTTCATGTGTGTATTTATTAATATATTTTGGTAATCTTCCCCTGTCCCCCTCCTACCCACACTGGTTCTCCTTCCTTCTCTGTGTATTTTCTTTCTTCTGTTCATTTGATGACCAGTGAGCTCAGGAAGGTGGCTTATATAAGTTTCGGTTTACTTAGGGGAGCATGAGCACCTACCTCACTGCCATCCGAGGCCCTGAAAAAAGTCTTACCTCCTCCATCAACCATTAACTGCCTGTAGGTCCTCGAGTAGGAGGGTAGGGACTGGGAACCTCCCGGAGTATTGAGGGACCCAGCTATGTGGGCTTGGACAGGTAATCACAACTGCAGTGACTTCCAGAGGGCAGCACTCGCAGCGCAGCGCAGCGTGCCTGGAGGATGGTGTTCCGCATCTCTCACCCTCCCTCAGGCTCTTCCTGCTGTCTGCAGAGTCCCCTGAGCCATGGAAGGTGGGGAAGTCCTGTTTAGACCCGAGCTGTCTCCATTCCCTGGATTCTCTTCTCTGGCTCTGCAGTAAGAGCTGCCCACTGTTTCTCTGACCCACACTGCAACCAGCGCTGATCAGGTTGATTCCAGGCGCTCGGCTCTGTGGTGGATGGTCTCAGTCATTCCCAGTCTCTCAGCCCTGCTGCAGCCCAGTTCTGAGGCTTCAGATAGAAGGGATTTAAGAGAGGAACCATTTGGCTTATGATTTCAGAAGCTTTGGTCTTCATGGTCAGGGGGGCAGAGCCGTTCAGATCATGGCGGCCCCAGAGTGTGGCTGAGGCTGTTGACGTCACAACCGACCAGGAGGCAGAGCACCCATGAAGTAGCTGGCTGGAAAAGTAAAGGACTGGCCAAAGACACACACCGGCTGCTTCTATTAGATGCCTTTGTGGCTTCCATTTTTCCTCTCTTCACTCTTTCCTAATGAATACTTAATACATCCATGCTGCCACTTGATTTTCGTGTAGATGAGACACAATTGAACATTTGTTAGAAACGGAAATTCAGATTGCATTGAGTGTGCTGGGAGAGGTCGAGGTGGTGAGAACCATGTCTGTGTATAACCTGGAGCCGCTAGCCAGAAAAGACCAGATGAGACTCTAGGTGTTGAGTGATTAAAGCTAGGTGGCCAAGATGGTGGTTTTGTTCTAAATGCAAAAGCACAGCAGTCTCTTTTGATGGATGTCTGTGTGTGTAAAACACAGGAAGAAATCTTAAGCCTGGTTAAAACCTTTCTTTGCAGACCCTTTTGTATATGGAGGTTGCGTTCCAATCCTTATAGAAATTGTGTACCCTGAGACAAATACAAGTGAATGCTTTTAAGATGATTTTGGAGAGATTGACCAAATTTCAAAATTTGAGCTGTCACTGAGTTTTATGTTTATTCAGATTTATTTTGCTATCTGAATACAGAAATGGCTATTTGAATTTTATGATTATAAAATAAATGTCAATTTCAGGGGGCTGGAGTGATAGCTCAGTGGTTAAGAGCACTGTCTCTTCTTGTAGAGGACCTGATTTAATTCTCAGCTCCCGCACGGTGGCTCACAACCATCTGAAATTCCCGTCTGTGATGTTCTCTTCTGGTCTTTATGGGCACCAGGCATACATGGTACACAGAGATACAAGCAGGCAAAACATACACATTTTAAAAGTGCATTATTTGAAATAAGTAATGTCATTTTTTTTTTTTTAGAGACAGGGTTTTTATTTGTAACTGCCCTGGTTGTTCTGAAACTCACTCTGTAGACCAGGCTGACCTTGAACTCACAGATAACCACCTGTCTCTGCCTCTAGAGTGCTGGGTTTAAAGGTGTGCACCACCACCACCTGGCTTAGTAATGTGTCAGTCACAGCAAAAATCAAAAACATTGTGGGAAATGCCTGTGAAACTGAAAAATGGGGGCCTTTCTAGCCTTTGTATAAATAGGAGTGTGTGTGTGTGGTTTCTTCTGAAAACCTGTTTCCCAGGTGCTAACTATAGGAGAGAAATAATTTACCTGTGGATCTGCCATCCATTTATTTATGCAAAATACATACTTATATATCTATATGCAGGCGTGTGTGTGTGTGTGTGTGTGTGTGTGTGTAAAACATACCATGTGCAACCTCTGTGTATTTACTGTTTGTATAATGTGCACGTGTGAGTGTGTCTGTGCACGTGCATTTGTGTGTAATCTCTGAAAGCAGACTCCCTGATCTGAGTCCCATTTTCATGGTTACAGCTTTGGGATCTTAGCAAACTACCTACTGCGTTTTACAGTTTCGTCATCTGAACAGCAAGGAAGAAAGCCACAGTGATCCCAGCTTGGGTTGTCATGAAGGTTGAATCTGTAACCTTGTCTGTCTCACCAGGCCTGTCACCCAGGTGTCAGTCAGTACCCATTACCTGCCCAACTCCACTCCTTTGAGAGCTTCCCCAGGTGGGGGCGGGGGGAGGGTGCTGCCTTCTCCTTGGTCAGCTCCTTCCTGCCTTGGGACAGTAAAACAGAGGTCACTACAGTGACAGTCTCTACAGGTCCCCCATCCACCGCTTTCCAGGGGCTGCCCCAGAGCTACTGTGGTGAGTGAAGCTGGTGACTGCTGTGTCTCAGGGAGGCTGAGTGACTCTGAAGCTGTTGGCAGAGTCAGTTTTCTAACTTGGTTTTCTCATTTTCCTTTGTTCCTGTCAGTCTCTTGAGGGCATACAGGTTCTTTTATGCTGGTTGCCTCCCTTCATTTGTTGATTCTCTTAGTTGGAAAACCATCTTTGTCATATACCACGAAACCGGAATTAATTAGAAAGGCCTCACGGTGACGTTGAAGGGATTGACAACGTTGGCTTTTACTTTTAACAGATCAGTCTACTTTGAGAATAAAATGAATGGTAAAGGTAGAAGCAATAAGAAGCTTCCTGAAGTATTCCAAGCATGAGACGAGGTAGACTGAGCCATAGTGGACAGAGCTGAAACAATGAGAAATGACTTGATTTCAAACCTATTCTGAAGGAAAATTCAGCATGATTTGCTGCTGACGATGATATGATCTGCCGATGGCCGGAGAAAGGTCAAGGATGACTCCAAGATTTTTGGCCTACACAGCTGGGAAGGTAGAAATTGAGACACAGACAGAAGTTTGATAGAGCAGATTTAAGGGGAAGCTCAGGTTTAGATGCAGTAATCGAAGTTCCCATACAACCTCTGGAGACACTGGCTAGACAGTTAGGTCTACAGGTCCAGTTCAGAGGAGAGGCCAACGGAGAATGGCTGGAATCTAGGAGGGGGCTGCACCACCTGCAGGAGTGATCATTAGCCTAGAAAAGTTCCTGAAAGGAGAGAACGTGAGTTGTGGTCCAGTGTCTCGTGTTGGAATTTCCCAGTTAGAAGGCCTTGGAGGGGAGAGGAAGCCAAGGAAGAGCAGCCACTGTGGCTGAGAGGAATTAGGAGAGATCAGACCCGGGCGCTTCTTGCAGGAGGACATAATTAGTTGTGTCAAATCTTGCAGACAAGGCCAGTTAACTAAGATTAGGACTGAGAATTAAGTCATGGATTTAGCAACATGGAATTCACTGACCTTGACATAGAGTTTTAATGGTGTGAAAGCCATAGCTCCTGGAGTCAGTTCAAGAGACGCAGTAGAGAGGGGCTAGGGCAGAGAGTAGTCTTTGAGAAACTGCGTGTGTGGTAGAAATCACATACTGTGAGCAGAAATGAGACTATAAGACATGATGACCTCTAGTCCACCACAGCAAACCATACTTCTCCCCTCCAAATAAAGCCTTTGTTACTGATACCTCTGTACATTCTTAGGAGCCTCCCAGCACCCTTGTTCCTATCCCATCTCCCTAGCTAGCTGTCATTTATCTCAGGTTTCTTCGGCTTCTTTTTTCTGGTCAACTAAAGAAAGTTCATGTATTAACAACTTCAAAATGAAAGTGTTCTTCCCCAAAATTACCCTTCGGCCACCTTCATTTCACCCTGAATATTTCTGGAATGTTAGACCTGCATGTAAGAGTCTACATTCTACTCAAAAGGTTCCCTACCAGCCACCAATGATTTTGGTCACGAATGTCATAATGTGGGCAGAAGATGAATGGCCACTTCTGCTCCCCCACCCCCACCCCCCGCTTCTCTCCGCAATTCTGCTGACTTTATTAGACCCCACTATTTTGGTTCTTCAGTTACTTACTGTTTTTTTGTTTTGTTCTGTTTTTGAGTACTGTCCAGTTACTTTCTGTGGATAAACTAAAAACAAAACAAACAAACAAAAACCTCAAATAACCAGGCCAGAGTAAAAAGGGTTAACATCACACAAACTACCCTCTAGATCAGTGGTTCTCAACCTGTGGGTTGTGACCCTTTTGAGGCGTGGGACAACAGGGGTCATGTGTCAGATATCCTCCACATCAGATATTTACTGATTCATAACAAAATTATGAATCAAAATTACTACTTTTGAGGTGATGAAGTAGCAAGGAAAACAGTTTTTTGGCTGGGGGTCAGCTCAGCATGAGGAAGTGTAGTAAAGGTCGCAGTGTTAGGAAGCTTGAGAACACTGCTCTGGAGAGTTAAGCACAATTCTGATTCCTGTGAATGTCTCAATCCTGGTTGCTTTTATGTTGGTATTTGTATTTTATGGGTCTGGAGAGATGGCTTAAGAGCACTGGCTACCCTTGCAGAGGACCCAGTTTCAACACGGCAGCTCACAAGTTCCAGGGAATCCAATACCCTCTTCTGGCCTCACCAATACACGCAGTGCACAGACATATGTGCAGCTGAAACACCCATGCACATTAATAGTGGCATATCCCATGTAACTATCTAGCAGCTTGTTTAGTTTTGTTTATTATTTTTCAATTCAAAAAAAATTTAACTAAGTGCCTTCCTGACTACTTGTTCAAAACTCTCTGCCTTCCTAGTATTCTGTTTCCCTTGCTTCTGTGTGTTCTGGATTGCTTTACTTTGCTGTCAGGGATGCATTTCAATGGGAAGAACATGTCTGCTTGAGGCCCTGGCTCTATCTATATCCAGCATTGAAAAAAATGACAAAACGTATATTTTATCTCCACCCAAATGTAAACATCACAAAGGCCAGAGTTTTTTGGTTTTTGAAATCTTTTGTCAGTATTGAACCAAAAGCCCCAGGAGAGTCTGGGTTGGTTTGGTGGGGGACGGGGCTTTTGAGGCAGGTTTTGCTTTTCAGCTTAAACTAACCTTGAACTTAACAGTCCTTCCTGGAGCCTTCCAATGCTGGCACTGCTGGTGTCCACCACCATAACAGACTAGGGCGTCTTCATAAATCCTGAGTGAGTGGGAGGAGGAGAGGGAGGGAAGAAAGCAGGAGTGACAGACAAATATTTTACTTTTGAATATATTTTGGTTGTGAAAGTTACCTAGTGGAACTGTCAGAAAAGTAAAATGGTGTAGTCATTTGTGAAATAATAAAACCATGAGTTTTGATTGGGTTCTGAAAATTGAGAAATTAATATAATTAGGGGTGCATACAGCCTCTTTGTATTTCTGGTCTGACAACAAAATGTTCCATTTCCCATCAGTGCACATTAGTCATGTGTGTTTTGAAAGGATGTTGTACTGTGGCGTGTCTGCATGGATGCTGAACTGTGAAGTAGTGAGGACTTTCTGCCCCAGCATTAGAGCTGCCACTCCCACTGCTCATTCTATTCATCCAAGGCCCTCTGGTGGCATATGCGAATTATTCAGAGTAAGTACTAGGTTTTGGATCCCTGGCCTGAGCCCCTTGGCTGTTTACTGTGCGAAATCACAGTGATGCCTTTGAAGTCTGGCCCAAAGCCAGTTTGATCTAATAATTTCCATCAACATTAAGCTATAACTGGAAAAACATAGTGTAGGTCTGTTCTTTTTAATTATCGGTGCCTTTGATTCACCTGGAAAACTGCATTTCAGTTTAGATTTTGCCCATAGTTAGGGTAATGAAGTCTTAATGTAACTTTAATTATTACTGACATTGCCACCATGAGCCCATCTTGACGGGTTTAGTTCCACTTCATGTGTTTCCTTGTGTGGTTCTGATTGCAGAGAGCACCTTCCTGCTGGTTCCTTTGTGTGTGTTGGGGCAAGTTTGTTCCTATGTAGCTTTGGTACTTTATATGGAAAATGTGAGGTTGGTAAATTCTGCCATGGAAACCCATCTGTTTATTCTGCCACAATCACTTGTGTTGAGATTGTGTTTTGAGACCGTTGCAGCTGCATATCCTATAAAGCACCTTAACTGGAAGCAGGAGAGAAAAGTATTTGTTTCATTTATTATTATTAATTACTATTACTGATTATTATCAAGACAGGGTCTCACTATATATGTAACTTTGGCTGGAAATCATTATGTAGACCAGATAAGCCTTGAACTCTTGGAGATCTACCTGCTCTACCTCCCAAGTGCAGGAATTAAAGGTGTGCACCACTACACCCGGCTGAGAAAATTCTCTTGGTTTACAGGTTGTAGTTTCTGTGAAAGTAATACTGTACCCCACAATTCCTTTAGTATGTGGCTCTTACCTGAGAAGATAGGGATTTTCAGGTCAGATGTTTAGTAACAATAAAGCAAGCACAAGAAAGAAACAACAGCCCCATACAGACTGGACTTAGAGCAGGTCTGTGGTAAGCAGGACAGGGTCAGCAGTAAAGAAAACTGCTCCTCTGGGGCCAGAATGAAAGGAATGCATGAGTGCAGCACATTTCTAGCGTCATTCCAATCTGTGAGTGACAGTCCTCTAGATCAATGGCTCCTATACAGGTAAAGGCTGGAAGGAGCTGGAGCTAGGAGGCCCAGGTGAGCCTCCTGGTCACCAGTTTAGTGGGATAGCACATCTGCCTAGCACTCCATCACCCCCTTCCTTCAGGAACTTGGAGTCAACTTCATCTTAAGATACTTTGTGACAGTGAGAAGTTACTCCACCCTGATCTAGTAGGATGCTATCTCTGCTTCCCTGGGAGAGGCCAAGGTTTGCAGGTATTTTAGTGGCATCAGTGACTGGTGAGTGACAGGGCTGGATTCTGAACTAGGACTCAAACTCAAATCAGTGCTTTGTTGATGTCCTTTCTTGCCTTGGGAAATTTTGACCTAAAATTATAGAAAGTAGAAATTAAGAAAAGCTCTGAAAGTAATTTATCAGTCCCTTGAAGATAATTTTAAAAGGATTTCTTCTAGGAATAAAACATTTGAAAGCTGTTAAAAGAAAATAGGCAACCATTTGATTAAAATTTAAGCCCTTGCCTTCGAGTGTATTTGAAGCAACATTTAAATACCTGTGAATCACCTTGGCTGATAATGGTATTGAAACCAAGGTACCGGATGCCATAATTCCCTCCCCCATCCCCACTGTTTGTCATGTGATGCTAGTAAGTCTATGGCATTCTCCGAGATGTTAGGAATGCCACTATTCAGCAGGCTGACAAGGCATGCCCTGGAAAGGAGCCATGCGCTGTAGGCTGTTCTGCAATGAAGTTCTTTCCACAGAGATCTTTTTTGCGCTTTAAAGATAAGATCTTGGGCTGGAGAGATGGCTCAGAGGTTAAGAGCATTGCCTGCTCTTCCAAAGGTCCCGAGTTCAATTCCCAACAACCACATGGTGGCTCACAACCATCTGTAATGAGGTCTGGTGCCCTCTTCTGACCTGCAGGCATACACACAGACAAAATATTGTATACATAATAAATAAATAAATAATTAAAAAAGATAAGATCTAATATGTAGAAGACTGGCTTCAAACTCGATATATAACTGAGTTTGAACTTCGGCTCCAAGTAAATCTTTTTTAAAAGACACACAAATGAAGCTGGAGAGACAGTTCAGTGGTTAAGAGCACTTGGTACTTTTGCAGAGGACTCATACAGATTCACTTCCCAGCACCCATGTGGTGATTAAGAGCCATCTGTAACTCCAGTTCAAAGGGAGCCAAAGCCCTCTCCTGGCCTCTGGGCACCAGGCACGCATGTGATATACATAAAAAAAAAAAATGACATGCAGACAAAAACCTGAGAGATACAAAATAATAAATATAATCCTTTAAAAATAAATAAAATGATAGGAGTTTTTGAATTAAATTGTTATGGAATGGGCTGGTAATATGGCTCAGTGGCTCTTGAATGAAAACCTTGAGTACAAAACCCAGATCCAAAGGTGGAAGGAAAGACTAATTCTCAAAGTTCCTCTGCCCTCCATATATTTGTTGTGACACAAGTTCATCTGCGTGCACACACACACACACACACACACACAAATGATGGTGATAAGTTTAAATTGCTGTGGAGTGTGCCTGTGAGTATGATCAGTAAGGACAGGAAGCCAGGGCTCAAGGGTACCAGCACTCTAGGGTATCACACAGTGGACACTTGGTAAACATATGAATGAAAGAACATGCTATGCGCTGGCCTGGTGACCCAGCTGGCCTAGAGCTGGCTTCAATTTCAGTGTGTGTAGCACCTTTATTTAGCTGAACTAACTTTGTAGATTAGTAAATAGGGATGCATCTAATGACAAGCAGCAACTTAAGAATAGGTCTAAATGATTTTTCAGATACTTGCTGAAAGGGGACAGGAGATGAGTTTTGTGTCCTTGAGAAAACTGTAAATGTGGGCTTGTCGGAACTCACTATTGATGGCTTCCTAGTTCTTAGTCCTGTGTGTTAGGATAAAGGTTGAGTAAGAGTAGAAGTTATCTGAAGCTCCCATATAACATGCTAAGTATTTTTATGCAGCCAAGGATCCAAAGTCTTCTTCAGCTAGAAAGAGGCCCTGGTGTTTCAGGAAGGCCTCCTTCATCAGTGCATTGAGTTCACTGTTACCATGCAAATGCCTGACATGCAGTTGCTCCATTCTTCTGACACAATTTCAAAGTTAGACTTCTGTCCGTGTGTCACTCTGGGCAAGGGGGTGGGAGTTCCGTGACAGAGGGCACCACTAGACCCTACCTTGTAAAGGACCTACCATCTTCCTCTAGCACCACGCCGAGGCCCACTACATGGGCCTTTCGGGGACATTTTAAGATCTGACCTATAGCAGGCAGGGCTCATCCCAACAGTATTCTCTTTTCAGTTTTTATTCTTGTGAAAAGAGACAGGCCCCTCTGAAAGAAGAGCTGCAGTACTCCACACCCCTCATCCACCCTGCCTTTCCCAGGCAAGGTCGAACCACTTTCCTAACACCTTGCCTACTTCTTCCAAGTGTCCAGCATGTGTGATCGCATAACAGGCTGGAAACTGGAGAAACAGAAACAGAGGAGAGGCTCCCAGAAATGCAGAAATGCAAGGCTGTAAAGGAAGTGGAACCCAGAGAGGGGGAGTATGGTGGTCAGCAAGGCTGGCAGGCAGGGCCAGTAAGTAAGCCCTTCCACATCAGACACAGAGCGGGATTTGGAGTGTGCCCTGCTGGGTTTCAGTCCTGCTTTGTTCCAATATTTCCTTACTATGCTTCCATTCCTCTCTTTTGGAATGTATATTCTGCACTATTGTATGTTGAATGAAAGTATGTAATTTGCTTTTTTGATTTTATAGGGAATTGCAGTTAAGAGAGATTGCCTTGAACCTCAGAAGAGACTTTGAACTTTGGAATTTTAAACTGAAAGATTATGAGGATTTTTGAAGTTGGATTAAGTACATTTTGCATTATGATATGGCTGCAAGCCTATGAGGGCCAGAGAGGAGAATTTAATGGTTTGAATGAGACTGGCCCAGGTGGGCTCATACACTTGAATGCTTCCCAGTTTGTGGAACTGTCTTGGTAAGGGTTAGGACGTGGCTTGCTAGAGGAGGCATGTCGCTGGGGGTGGGCTTTGAGGTTTCAAAAACTTGTCCTAGTCCCAGTTAGTCCCCCTCACCCACCCCACCCCACCCCCGCCTCCTAATTGTTGATAAGAATGTAAACTCTAAGCTGCTGCTCCAGCACCATGCCTGCCAGCCAGCTGTTTTGCTCCATGTCATAATAATCATGGACTCTCCCTCTTAACTGTCGCCCCATTAAACCCTTTCTTCTCTAAGTTCCCATGGTCATGGTGTCTCATCACAGCAATGAGAAAGTTTGAGACAGGATCTCATGGTGTAGCACAAGGTGCTACAGAACTATAACTACTCACATTTTTATCTTATTTTTATTATGATGATTTGTAGTTTTCGGAGGAGGCAAAAAAAGGTTCCTTTTCACAAAAAGGTGAGTGATGGACTTACTGGCTTATAAACACATGAATGGTTTAGCTTGAGCTACCAGTGGATGCGGATGCTTGGGCTCGTCAGCGATGTGTTAAACCAGCTTTCTCCTTCAGGTACGTATAGGTTCACGTGCTGTTGTAAGAAGAGATGGCACAGAGCTCACTTCCCCTGAGCTTGCTGTTTACAGACCCAGGACAGGTGCTAACAAGATGCAAACCATGTCCACCCCCACAAGGCCTTCATGCTGCCCTTCTCCCCACCTTCAAACCTCAGCAGCCATTGAGCTAGTTTTATTTGAATTTTGTCATCTCAGGAATGTTGCAGAAGTAGACTCATATAGACTGAAAGTTTTTTGTCTTATTTATTTAAAATACAACTTTAAAAAATTATGTGTTTACAATGAACCTATATGAGTTTATGTGCAGGAGCCCAGGGAGGTGAGAGATGGTATTTTATCCCCTGGAACTGGAGTTGGAGCTGCCATGTAGTTGCTGAGACCTGAACCCAGGTCTTCTGCAAGAACAAGTGTTCTTAATGCAATTTCTTGTTGTTTTGTTTTGATGTGTTTTGTTTTTTGTTTGTTTGTTTGTTTGTTTTTCTTCTTTTAACACAGGATTTCCCTGTGTAGATCCAGCAGTCCTGGAACTTGTTCTGTAGACCAGGCTGGCCTCAAACTCAGAGATCCGCGTGCCTCCACCTCCTCTAAGTGCTGGGATTAAAGGTGTGTGCCACCACCCGCCTAGCTGAATGTAACTTTTTAATATCAGCCCCAGTTGCAATCCTAATCAGGGAGGTTTGGTGGGTTGCCTTTTTCTGCTGAGTAGTAGTTTATGGTACAAGTGTGTCACAGTTTGCTCAGCTGGTCAGCTACTGTGGGTTACTCCTGTCATCTGCTCTTTGACATTCCTGTGCAGGATTCTGTGGGAAGCGAGTATTTCAGCTTCTCTGCAATGATGCGCAGAGATGTAGGTGTTTTGTCCTATGGTAGTTGTGAGGTTTTTTTTGGATCCGCTTTGCTTTTATACACTGTTTTCTACAGTGTTTTCATTCCACAACTTCCAGAATGGCTAAAGGGATTTTGAGGTCAATTTCACAAGCACTGCTTCATGAAAGGCAGCTGTCAAAGCTGACCTGCGGTGTGGACTGTAAGGAGAGCTCGGTGCTGGCATCGTGGAGAGCATTTTTCTTAGCCTTTGAGATGAAGGAGCAACATTATTTGTTCTTTGTAAATTGCAGGCTCAGCTCCAGCATGGTCATTGCTCTGTGGAGCCACAGTTTCCTCCTGTAGAGTCATATACTCCAGGCTCACCTAAGTCTCCTTTCAGTGCTTAGTATGTGCCAAGAAGAGGAAATGGGGGAGCAGAACTGCTGTTGTTTAGCAGAACCGATACAGCCCCAGGCTGCCTTCTAAACGTTTGTGTTTATAGTCACAGACTAGTTAATGCTTGGCACTGAACACCAGTCAATACAGAGACACAGGTCTGCTTGAGGTGCCCAGAATAAGGAACAATTGAGTGCTCTTCCCTACTCAGGACATTTATACCACCCCCTCTTAAAGCCTCAGGGGACATTGCAGAGGAGGAGAGGGAAAGGGAGAAGGGCTGTGAAATGCATCCAGTGTGGTCAGGATTTCCCAGCACTGTGGCTTCCTGCAAGGGCTGCACAAGATGGGGCCTGCCTGCATTCAGTCACAGATTGGGGAGGGGTTTCTGGGGCTCCACCCCCCCCTACAGAGCTATTGGCTACCCACAAAGTCTGCAGGAGGTGCAGTGCCTTTAATGGTGTTCTCACTGATGAGCCACCCAGGCTCCAATGGACAGTTCTAAACACAAATGACGCTGGTTAAACTCAGTGGTCACAAAGTGAAGCAAAAAGACATGAGTGTGGGAAAGGCACTGGGTGGGAGGGGGTTACAAAAGTGGGAGGGAGATAAAGAGGATGGGCAAGAGAGTAACCAGAATGTTTGAAATTGTCCCCAAATTTAGTGAAAATTACCAAAAAGAAAAAAAGAAAGAAAAGAAAGACACTGCCTTTCCCATCCCTTCCAGTAAAGGATGAGATACATAAGCAAATGCACCACACAGAAGTTGTTAAGATGAAGGTGTGTGAAGATGGGGAAGAAGTCACACAAGAGCTGGCGGGTTCCAGAGAGGAGCCTCCACAGGAAGGGCATGGTGAGAAGAGGGAGTTTCCTCCGGTGCTGGGCCTTGCTGAGTCAAAGGGACTGCAGGTGTTTCCCGTGTGACATAATTGGTAGCAGCTGATGTTTGCCAGCACTCATCTATGTGCACCGTCTGTGTGCAGTGCCTGCAGAGGTCAGAAGAGGGAATCAGAGCCCCTGGAGTTCAGATGGTTGTGAGCCACCACGTGGGTGGTGAGGTCAGAACCCAGGTACTCTGCAAGAGCAGAAAAACTCTTAACTGTTGCTGCATCCCCAGCCCTTCATTCCACATGAGCTGAGCAGTGTTCTCTGTAGCAGACATAACAGATAAAAACTATCTTAAGTTGTAGGAGGATCCTTCTGTATTTGGGTTGCTTTCATTGGTTAATAAAAAAACTGCCTTGGCCTTTTGATAGGGCAAAATCTTAGATAGGCAGGGAGGACAGAATGGAATTCTGGGATAGGGAAGGCTCAGGGAGAGCCACCATGAAATCGCCAGAGTCAGACATGCTGAATCTTTCCCAGTAAGACCACTACCTTGTGGTGACTTACAGACTATTAGAAATAGGTTGATTTGAGACGTAAGAGTTAGCCAACAAGAGGCTAAAACTAATGGGCGAGGCAGAGTTTAAATGAATACAGTTTGTGTGTAGTTATTTCAGGTATAAGTTAGCTGGGACCAAAAGCAGAACCGCGGCCGGGAACTGGGTGCCCGGAATATGGCCCGCTCCTCGGCAGGGACGCAGCCGCCCCTCATTGCGACAGTAAGTCTGTTTTTTGTCATAACAAAACACCTGAAGCTGACTACTTTATAAGGCAGGAAAGGTTCAAGAGCAGCATCCTCATCTGTTGGCCCTGGTTACAGAACAGCAGAGAAAGGACAGGAAGTTGGTGACATGGGAAGCCAGAGAAATTCTGGACCAGGCTTGTTCTTGGACCCACTCACTTTTGTGGGAACTGGCCAGGGTTCTGTGAGGGTTGTGTTCAACTCTCTCCAGAGTGTGTCCTCATTGACCAGAACGCCTTTCACTAAGCACCTCTCCACACCATCATGCTGGGACCAAGTTCCCAGGTATAGGGGCCTTTAAGGGATGGACACTCAGACAGTGACTGGGCTCTGAGTGTGTAAGGCTCATAGTGGACTGCACACAAAGGGGAGGGAATGGACCTGCTGGGCTGGCAGACTGGAGAGCAATAGGGATTGGAAAGTGGGGCCAGGCCACCTTCCTTTGCTCAACTCACCTCATGACATACTTCTCTTGCTGAGATCACTTCGTTCACCATCAGTTGGAAGTGAGAAAGAATTGAGATTTCTTCTCTTAGTAATTGCTAGTTGTTAGTTGTTAGAGCAAATGACAGCCTGGTTCTACAGTTCTATTGTATTCATAGCTAATGTGTAAGGAGTGGATACAACACTCACTGTTCTTTATATGGGCCCATTGTCACATTGACAGGTAGGGAGTTGGTAAGGTCTTGAGTCTGGTCAGTGTCCAGCAAGGGCATCCCTCCCCCCCGGACCCCCTCAGTCTCTGTGCTCCTAACTGCTTGTGCCAAGTTCAGTTTTGAGTGAGTGTTTATTCCGTGGCAGCAAAGACATGTTTCGTGGGTGGAGGTAACATAGTTGTTATTATGCTAATTTTCCTCATGAAAAGATTTTGTGATAAAATGAAAATAAGGAACTGAAGATATTTAGAGACATAGGGAACAGCTAAACACAATAGTCTTAAGTGTTTTCTTAGTCATTATGTGGGAGGCTATCAGTACCATATATTTTGAGGAAAAGAAAAATTAGAATAAGCACTATCACATGAAAGAAGAGCAAAAGATATGTGAGTTTTCTTGCAAACTAGGTGGAAATAAGAGGCTGTAGGAATTCTGAGTTGGTGGTTTTGCTTTCCTTCTTCTCATGCGTCCTGCACTGACAGAATAGCTGCCGTGTTCAGAGGATGAAGAACAAGACTCATGAGCTCCCTCAGGAAGTATTTGCTGTCTCGTTGTCAGAACAGAAGGGGGGGGCATGAGTACTATTATTTTACTAGTTTTCAGGGAGGAACGATTTATCTGAGGTTGGATCAAGCTGACCTGCCTGAATTCCCTTCCCAATCCATGGCCATTCTTGTTAAATCTCTTAGAATGCTGATGTTTGCTTTTGTTGCTTAATGTAGGTGTATTTGGCATACGGTCATCTGATGTCGTCCAAGCTGGCTTTGAATTTGCCTCAGTCTCCCAAGTGGTGGGATTAGGAGTGTGTGCTACTCTGCCCAACTTTATGTTGTTTTAAAATGAGTACTCTGCATAAAATACCAGTTTCGGGGCTAGCAAGATGGCTCAGTAGGTGAAGGGATCTGTCTCCAAGCTTGGAAACCTGAGTTCAATCCCCAGGTTCCACATGGTTGAAAACTGATTTCCAGCTGGGTGGTGGTAGTGCACACCTTTAATCCCAGCATTTGGGAGGCAGAGGCAGGTGGATTTCTATGAGTTCGAGGCCTGCCTGGTCTACAGAGTGAGTTCCAGGACAGCCAGAGTTACACAGAGATACCCTGTCTCGAAAAGAAAAAAGAAAGAAAGAGAACAACAACAACAAAACCAAACAAACAAAAAACTGACTCCCACAAATTGTTCTTTGATCTCTACATGTGCACATTTGTGTGGTTTACATGTATACACACATACACACACATTTATGTTCACACTAAATAGATAAGTGTTTCTTGAAATAGCAAACACTAGCACAGACCCCATAGTCCATGAGATGTTTTCCTGCTTCTGTTTCCTGGCTGTGCTGTGTGCCCCCTGGCCTCTCTGCCTTGTGTGGTGTGCTTCTCTCCTGAGATGCCCTTATCCCACACCCACATCCCTGCTCTGACTGATGCATCCTGTCGCAACACAGAAGTATAGGGGTTTTGTTTTGTTTTACCCTTTTGAAATATTTCTACAACGCCAAACAGAATTAAATGCCAATTTCTCCTCTCTTGCATTCTTATCCTGTCCTGTGCTTGACTTTAAGTCTTAGAGTGTTCATCACATGCAGTTTTAATGATGGTTTTCATAACTATCCTCCCTGCCCGCGTTCACTGCTCAGCACACATTGGAGGCTCAGCCAGAATCTGCAGAAGAGGGCAGAGGACCTTTGCCATTGGAGTTGTGTTTTTAACCCCTAGTGCCTTAGCAGTAAAAATGGAGTCTTAAGAAGGGCAGCATCCTCTTGGAGCCTCGCCTCCAGGTGGAGGGTGTTGAGAGTCGGGTGTTAGTGAAGGCATGCACACACAGCTACTCTGTTAAACATGACCAAAACAGGTCTAATTTATAACCTTTCCTCTGTTCAATTGAATTGTAGCATTCTTTCCTTTGGAATAAGAAGTATTTAGAGAGTTTGAACAGACGTTATTTTTATGTGCTGTGGGATGTGATTTTCCCTTTATTTTGCATAGGGAGACTATTCAAATCCTATGTGTTTTGAAATGTATTTTAGCCTTGACTGCATTTAAGAAACACTGCCTTTATTAAAGGCTGTAGAGGGATCACCTCAGAACAAGGTGGTGTGAGATGACAAGCCACACTGTTGGTGCACTGGGGGATTGAGATTCCCAGTGGGCAGTAGGTGCAGGGGACTCCATTCAGTGGAGCAAGGCAGCATAATTGATTAATTAGCCTTGAGATTCCCAGTGGACAGTGAGGTACGGGGATTTGGGGGACCTAGTCAGTGGAGCAAGGCAGCATAATTGATTAATTAGCCTTCCCAATGGACAGTGGGGTGTAAGTGTAGGGGGACTCCAGTCAGAGGAAGAAGTCGGCTGTTCTTATGTTGTTCTGGATGACATACGCTGCCTTCACTTTGGCTCACAAGTTCCCTCCTTGCCCACATCTTGGCAGAGTGAATCATTCTTACCCAACTGGCAAATTAATTTCCTCTATTATTTTTATCTCTGTTTTGTATCCAATAAACTTTTTTTGCTGAAAACGTGTCTAAGTTTTATTGATCCTTTTACCTATCTTAATTGATACTAATTACTTTTGTTTATTTGTACTTGGCTTTAGTCACACGCGAACTCCCAATGATTGGACCCATGAGCCTGCTGACACTGCTGATTCAAGATGGGAACAACCAGTGATGAGATGGTGCCCGTGGAGCAGGCCTCCTCGTCCTCTTCCCTAGACCCCCTGTGCTTTGAGTGTGGCCAGCAGCACTGGGCAAGAGAAAACCACTTATACAACTACCAGGGTGAAGTGGACGATGACCTCGTCTGCCACATTTGCCTTCAGCCCCTGCTGCAGCCACTCGACACACCCTGTGGACACACGTTCTGCCACAAGTGCCTCAGAAACTTCCTACAAGAGAAGGATTTCTGCCCACTGGACCGCAAGAGACTTCATTTCAAGTTATGCAAGAAATCTAGCATCCTGGTCCATAAACTTCTAGATAAGTTACTGGTTCTGTGTCCGTTTGCTTCTGTGTGCCAAGATGTGATGCAGCGCTGTGACCTAGAGGCACATCTTAAAAACAGGTAAGCACAAAGCAACAGAAAGGGCACAAAGAAAGTGTTATAGAAGGGTGGCTATAACAGATAGTCAAACACACGGCTCAGGAAGGGTGCCTCGTGCCTATAATCCCAACATGAGATGCAGAGGCAGGGGGATTGAGAGTTTGAGTTCTGCCTGGGCTACATGGTGAGACCCTGTCTCCAAAATTACACAACAGTAAAAAATAAAGCACCAGTGAATACATGAACCAAATCAAGTAAGAGATGCGATAAACAAGTTGCATTGGTCTGTATTTAATAATACATCTCAAGCATGAGTGTGAAAGCCACAGTGTACAAGCACCACTTAGTAATATTTTCTTCATCACACCATGCAATTTAAGCTTGAATGGGTGACAGATGGTAATACTAGATTCCTTTTACAAGGGAGTAAGGGAGTCTGGCATTAAAAACAAACTAAATGCAAACATTCTTTTGTCTGGTTTATTTTCCTAAGGAAAATTTGTACATGAAGTTTCGTTTTGCAGCATTGTGCATAGGAGTCAGTGTAAGAGTAGTGAAAGGCATTCAGGTTGCACATGCCTTTGGCAGGCAGACTTCTGTGAGTTCCAGGCCAGCCTGCTCTACATAGTAAATATGCCTGTTTCAAACAAAACAAACAGCAAAAAGAGCGGTGAAGGGTTAAATACACCATAGAACACCAACTCACAGTCAATGAAAATGGCAATTTTATTGGGGAAAGTATAGAAATGTGTTGACTGTTTCAGTTTGCTGAGCTCTCAAAGATTCTGTGTTGAGAGGTTTGACTGAATAAGAACTAGCAATTAGAAAAGTAAATACTTAGGGGTGATTTTTGCACTAATATACATTTGTTTAAAATGTTAAATAATTTATTTGTATAAGTCTTATAATTTTATTTTAGTAAGAAATGACCTCCAAACTTAATTATATAAACCTGAGTTGGTGCCATAGCTCATTGAATAAAGGCACTTACCACCCAGCCTGACAATTTGAGTTTGAGCCCTGAAGCCCACAGGGTAGAAAGAGAGAACCGACTCCTGCAGGTTGTTCTCTGACCTCCTCATGGACGCCCACACACAATACACTCACTCACACACATGAGTACGCACATAACAGCACATGTCTGCAGGCTCACACGAAGCGTCAGAAATACATGGATTTGTTTCAAACCTTAGTTCCAATGGCTTGTGTCGTATTGACTCTAACCAGCATTAATCATGTGCATTGTACATCATTCTGGATTCTGATGAGTCATAGGTCTCATGTAGAATGACACACCGAATCATGGAACTAAAGATTAATCCAGTCCTTTCATCTCCCTGTGCATGACGATTTAGAACTAGTTAATATATGGTTAGGCTTAAACTCTGTTATCTTGTGTGTGTGTATACCACATTCCTCTACCCTGGAGTCTGTTCACTGCTCTGCTGTGGGGAGCATTCAGCATTTTATAGGCACGTGGCTGGATGTATGTATTCTGTTCTAAGATAGCAGTGTTATAAAGGAATCTCAATCATTAGAAATAATTGAATCAGGAGAAACTGAGGTATGGGGATTGAGAACATCATAGAGCTAAGGGTGAGGCCCAGTAGTAGCAGGCTTGCTCAGCATGTACAAAGCCATGGTTTAATTTCCTGCACTGAAGGGGGAGAAGTATTTAAAACTTGAAGTGTGGAGATTTACAAAGAAATTGCTTGAACCCAAGCTATGTCATCTAACACAGGGAGCCAAGAGAAGGTGGGATTAATAGAGACTTGGAAAAGCACATAACATGGCTGTATATTCTGTGTCTCCATCACCAGCAGGCATCTGAGCTACTCACCAGAGACTTTTGAATGTGCTAATCTTGGTCAAGCCTAACTGCATAAATAGTTTCTTCTTCTCCTCCTCCTTCTTCTGTTTTATTTTCTTCTTAAGTTAGCATACAAGGTACTCGCATGTGAAGCTTTAGTCGGTTTCTTGTTTCAGAACTAGTGTTGGATTTTTTTGTGTCATACTAAATATGTATGATCAAGCAGCTGTGAAATTTTGCCATCAGCATCATCTGTAAAGCACTTCCCCTTCCTATTCTCTCCTACCATCTCCCACACCTAACATCCAAAACGAGTGGTCATGCTTATTTTGGGGCAAATAAGTTGTGCACTTGGGCGCTGGTTTAAGACAAGGTTCGGAACTGGTTTTCTTTGCTCCAGTCTTTTAGGAAGAAAAGAAAAACCCACTGAAAAGCTGAGAAGGCCTCAGCCTGGATGATGTCAAGCAGCTGTCTCTTGAGTGTGCTGCCTGCTGTCTGTGCTGTCAAGCTCACCTGTTTCATTCATTGTACTTTTTAACTCTAGGGTTTCTCTGTTACACTGCATGTTTCTCTGTTGATTGTTGCTGGTGAGATGTATTCTTCTGTTCACCTTCAGTCACTCAGATGTGGTTTCCTTTAGTTCTTGGATAGTTACAAATTTAAGTCATTGCTTCGTTGTCCAGTATTGGGGCTTCCTTCTGCCAGTTTCCCTTCATTCTGTCTTTTCCTGTGCGTGAGCCTCACTTGTTTCTCTGACTCTTCATTTTGTGTCGAGCCCTTATGTATTGTAGCTTCAGGCTTTTTGTGGCAGGCTCCTACTGTGTACTGCAGGCTGGATGGAATCCCCAGACCTGACTCAGTCTCCAAGTGCTGGAATTATAGGCATGGGCTACCATGCCTAGCTTTATTTTAGTACTTAGTATTTAGTACTGTGAACTAAACTTAGGGCCTGATAGGCTAGGTGAACACTCTACCAGTGAGCTATATATCTCTGGTTTGTTTTGTTTTTGATTTTTAGAGCAAGAGTAATTATTTGCCCATGTTGGCTTTGAACTTACTCTGTAGCCCTAACCAGCCTTGAACTTGTGATCTCGACCTCCTAAGTATTAGAGGTCTGTGCCACCAAGTTCTCCCTCAAATCAAGACAGACATTTTGGGGTTTTTTGGGGGGGTTGTTTTATTTTTCAAGACAGGGTTTCTCTGTGTAACTGAAAAATGCACCACCACCACCAGCTTGGGTTTTATTTTTTTTTTTTTAACAAAAGCAGTTGGGCAGTAGTGGCACACACCTTTAATCCCAGCCTCCAGGAAACAGAGGCAAGAGGATCTCTGAGTTCGAGGCCAGCCTGGTCTACAAGAGCTAGTTCCAGGACAGGCTCCAAAGTTACATAAAAACCCTGTCTCAAAAAGCAAAAACAAACAAAACAAAACAAAGGGCTACTGTGAAATGCCTGGGCTGTTTATACTGGGCCAATTCTGAATTGGTCTGGTGGGCAGCGGTACAGTGTTTTCTTCTAGGAAACCATGAGAAGGTGCTGTGACCTGCTGGTCATTGCTCTTATTGCTACTGAAGGCATACAGCTTCCCAGTGTGGCATGCAGCTGAGGAGCTAGGGCTAGTAGCAAGGCTAGTCACATCTGGAGCCTTTCCTTCTTCCTGGGAGCCAGGCACCTTGAGAGAGAGAGAAAGTGCACACCTGGAGCTCAGAGGATAGCCTCCGGCGGTAGTACTCACCCCTGGCCTTCTTGGTCCGGCGGTAGTACTCACCCCTGGCCTTCTTGGTCGTCTCTTTGTCCACTGTGGTGAAGGCCAGTCTAGCTGGCCTTGCACGTTTCTGATGACTCTCAAGTGCGCACGTGCACACACACACACACACACCCTTCCTGGGATTACAGACTCTCCCCCAGTGCTGGGCTTTTATGCAGGCTCTGGGGAGCCGAACTTAGATCTTCAGGTTTGCATGGCTCAAGCGCTTTACTGGCTGAGCCATCTCCCCAGTCCACCAGCCACCTTTCTTAAATAAATGCTTTCTAGACCACTATGACCTTTTGCCTGGTTTCCAGAATTCAAATGTAGTTGGTTTTGATGATTTCTCCATTGCTTTTATGGAGGAGAGCCTTCAGACACCCTTGCTGTGCCATTATTGTTATCTGTCACATTGATTTTGTTTGTGTTGTCTGTCTTTATTATATTCTAAGCCACTCACACTCTCATATTTGTGAAGGACCTGGAATAGCATGGACCTTAACAAGTATCCCTTTACCATCTCACCGCCATCACCACTGATACTGCTGATACTTCATGGTGCCTTCTGATACTCCTGTGCGCCTCTGTAGCATACAACAAGTTACTTTACATGTGATTTCTTCAGAGAGCTTGAATAATGGCGGATGCATAACCTATAGGAAAGGAAAATCCCTCTGTTTTGGCTGTTTGCTGTTAAATGAGCCCTTTGGTTTCATTTTAATCAGGGGTTGGGGTAGACCTGCGCATTTGAAGTCCCCGAGGAGGAGCAGCCCGCAGCTTGTGGCTGACTGCCCTGCTCTTACCACCTACTGTCTCAAAGCTCTGCTTGGACAAGTGTGTCTCAGCCCATATGTCTCCTGACCTAATTCAATGCTGCATGCATTTCTAGCCGATTGTTTTTACTTACTGTTTTAAATCCTCTATACTAGTTTCCTGCATTCACTAGGTTACCCCCTCTAATGCTAGTTGGTGTCTGCAGTAGTGTTAAGTGCTCTATCTCCAATGATACATAGAGGTTTTGTTGTGTTACCAAAGCCAGCTTTAGACCGGGACTTAAAGATCCCCTTGCCTCAGCTACTAATTAGCTAGGATCACCCTCTCCCACACCTGACTCTGCTCAGATCATCCTCTCCCACACCTGACTCTGCTAGGATCACCCTCTCCCACACCTGACTCTGCTCGGATGACCCTCTCTCACACCTGACTCTGCTCAGATGACCTTCTCCCACACCTGGCTCTGCTCGGATCCTCCTTTCCCACACCTGACTCTGCTCGGATGACCCTCTCTCACACCTGGCTCTCCTCGGATGACCCTCTCCCACACCTGGCTCTGCTCGGATCCTCCTTTCCCACACCTGACTCTGCTCGGATGACCCTCTCCCACACCTGACTCTGCTCGGATGATCCTCTCCCACACCTGACTCTGCTCGGATCACCCTCTCCCACACCTGACTCTGCTCGGAT
>JAQHUG010000136.1:4646038-4669852 GCA_028555095.1 Dicrostonyx torquatus
CACGGTAGGCCCTTGTCCCCCCTGAACAAGGCAGAGAAACCCTGTCTAAAAAAAAAAAAAAAAAAAAAAAAAAAAAAAAACAAAACAGAGGGGTGTATCTAGGTTCTGTTTTTCACTTGTTTTTGTTGGTTTGTGTGTGTTTTTTTGTTTTTATTTTTTTGAGGCACCTCAATAGCGACCCTCACTGTGACTGCACAAATTTGCATTTTCAGAAGCAGCAAATCAGAAGCCCCTCTTTTTCCACCCCCTTCCCCATGTCACCACTTGTTTTCTTGGTGGAAGCCATTTCCAGTTATGTAAGAAGGAATCCTATGTTCCATGACAGTGCTCAACACTGTTTTTGAGTAATAATGGCCGTTTGTTCTGTGGGAACTACCTATTATTTTCATCAGCCCATTTATGGTCTTTAATTTTTGCAGTTACTCATGTATTCTAAATATGAATCACCTATCTTACGTGTTCTTGGTGAAGATGTTTCCCCCATTCTGTAGGCTCCTCCTCACTCTGTCCTCTTTGGGGAGAAGCTTTCTAATCCAGTGCGATCCGTCAGCTCTTGGATTTATGGAACTCAAATCTGAGCCCAGCTTTTCAGTCACAACACTTTATCGCCTCCACTTCAAGGTAGCTTTCAAATGTGTCTCCAGTGAATCCACATCTTTGACAAAGGTCTTGTGTTTCTTGATCTCGTTTTCAAAAATATTTGCCGGGTGTTTTCAATAGTCCCTGGAGTATTGCGCAACCATGCAGAACGGAGACTCAGCTGTGTCCCTCCATCACAGGGTGTAGGGAACAAGAACTAAGAGAAAATGAAAGCGGGTGCTTCCATGCTTATCTTTTTCAAAACTTGAAAGCAGAGTTGGAAGTTTAAAAAAAGTGTTGATTTCTGGGGGAAATGTCCTGCTTTGTGGCTTGGGCAGCTTTCCATTTTAATGGAATCTGTCCTGTTCTTTGTGATGCTGCAAATGTTGGAGTTTTTAAATATTGTCATTGAATGCCAGACTGTGACCTCAAGTGTGTGGTCTGGTGTGTCTGTGGCCCTTCCCTGCCTGACTCTGTGTCTTCCCTTCTGCATGTCACTTGTTGCCGTGTCCAGTCAGAGCATCAGGTGAGAGGTGTGTGCATGTGCTCTGGCCTGCTTCCCAGAAGGCCAGCAAGGGGAGCTGTGTTTAAGAGTCGTTGATCTTGCCGGACAGTGGTGGCGCACGCCTTTAATCCCAGCACTTGGGAGGCAGAGGCAGGCGAATCTTTGTGAATTCGAGACCAGCCTGGTCTACAAGAGCTAGTTCCAGGACAGGCGCCAAAGCCACAGAGAAACCCTGTCTCGAAATACCAAAAAAAAAAAAAAACAAAAAGAGTCGTTGGTCTTGAGTTTAAATGCACCTCTACCCGCAGTTCTCTTAAATAAAGCAGGATAGCAGTTCTTTCAGCTCACGTAGCATATCTTGAGGTTCTAATTTTATAGACAAGGCAATCCATTTCGTCTCCTGTGTTTAACAGAGAAGGCAGATTGGCTGGGCCTTGCCTGGGCCTTGCTGCAAGTTGTAACGCTTCCTGTATCTACTTGTCCGCCGAGTGTGGAGAGGCCCAGTGGCACAGTCACATGAAGAAGCCTGCAGATCGCCACCCCTAGCTGAGACATCTGGCCTGTAAAAAGCGCTGTTTGATGCAGATTTCACACTCATTCTTTCATACAGACAGCCATGACTCTTGGGGTGTTTCCAGGTGACTAGTGTCTACAAGTATTGGGTTTTGACTGAGTTGTCTTCATGACTTTTCTGAATCTGCCTTCCAGATAAAGTAGTGAGGACTTAGTCTGGACAGAGATTAGGAGCTGCATTGTGGCTGCTTTGGGCTCTTTTGGCGCATGAGCACTTGTTAAGATGTACACTTAATTAAACACATCCACACCCTCAGTCCTACCCAGCTTTTCCTTTTCAAACCATCTGAAAACCACCTGCTGTTTGTAGGTGTCCTGGAGCCCGTCACCGGAGAGTTGATCTAGAGAGAAGGAAAACTAGCCACACTCAGACACAGATTGAAGGTGAAACTGGATCCACTGTACTAGATCCTCCTGGCACCTGTCCCCCAGAAACGGACTGCTTGGGCACTGTGCCTGCAGAGCGAAACTTGACACCTGCCCCTCTTCCTGTGTGGCCTGAGGACCCTGGTCTGGACAACCCTGCCTTCGAGGAGAGTGCTACGGCTGACTGTATGTGCACCTCACCCCTTCTGTCTTATTTGTCTCTCTTGCCTTTCCTCCACTCCTTCTGACATCCTGTTTAAATGGTTGCACTGGAGTGCGGTTTGCACCATGTAGTTCTAGCCGACTGCAGTCTGGAAATAAAGGAGTCTTAACCTGGAAGAAGACGGTTCTCCCTCCTTCCCCACTGCTACTCTGTGATCAGAAATATGCCTGCATCAACAGCAAACCACAAAAGCAGTAGCAACAGCTCAAGTAGTCACTATTCCCAAACACTGTATGTTAAGTAAAGTCAATGTTTGTAACATGAGAGCGCACCCTGAAAGATGACAGCTCAGATAGCTCCAGTGTGGCTGGGAATGCATCATCCGAGTCATCCACACCCTTGCTCTGGGCACACGTGCTCGGAAGCACACAAAGGCCAGGGTTGCGGTCCATTTACTAGTAGACCTCATTTTCTCTTAGAAACCGTAAGTCACCCTCCATGTTCATACAGTTCCTGACACCTCTGCGATGTTTTCACCCCTTATGGCTCAGTGCAGCTGTGGCCTTCCTGAGCTCCTCTCGGGTTCCCCCAGACCAGAGTTTTCTTTCTGCAGCCTTGCACGATCTGTGCTTGGTTCATGGCCATGACATCTCATCACTGAGAGCACGGTGGCTTTTTGTTAATGTGTTCTCCCTGGTGACCTAGTACGTAGTAATTTTTTATTGATGGTTACGGAGCACCTGTGGAAGAAGAGAGTGTGGCTAGTTTTAACAATGTTTTTTAGGTTAGTCATTGTTCACCTACGGGGTCCTGTGTTGAACATACACTGTTCTTGTTTCACTTGGCAGCTGTACAACAGCCACTTAGTTTACCAGAAGGGGAGATCACCACCATTGAGATCCACCGCTCTAACCCATACATCCAGTTAGGAATCAGCATCGTGGGCGGCAATGAGACACCACTGATCAATATTGTCATCCAGGAAGTCTACCGGGATGGGGTCATCGCCAGAGATGGAAGACTCCTTGCCGGAGACCAGATTCTTCAGGTAATGCTAACCACTCTATTGGCTTGTGCCTTTTTGTTTTACAACTTAGACAATTGTGATGGTATAGAGTCCGGACTATACAAAAGTTGGTTTTGCTGGATTGATTGATTGATTGATTGATTGATTGAACTGAGACTAGGTAGCACCGACTGGCCTAAACCCTGATATATAGACCATGCTGGCCTCAAACTCATAGGGATTTACCTGTCTTTGCCTTCTGAGTGCTGGGGTTAAAGGTGTGCACCACCATACCTAGCTATTTTTAATTTTGTTATGCTTTGTTTTTTGAGTCAGGCTCTTACTATGTAGCCCAGGCTAGCCTCAAATTCTCTGTTACCCAGGCTGGCCTTAGCCTCTCAAATGCTGAGGTTGCAGGTGGGGCCATCACACCCAGCAAACAGCTTTGCTCTTTGTGTGTGCAGAACAGGTCAGGGATTGTATGCCATTTGCTTTATTTCTTCCCGGTGCTAATTTTCTTCTCTCCCTTGAATTATCAGTCCTGTGTGTAACTGGGCACTTGGTACAGGGCTCTCTGGGCTTGTTTGACACTGACACTTCTGACTTGGACTCTTGCTGGCTGTTCTAGGGACATCTAGGCTAGATGTTTCTTTCCTATTGGTTTATCATGCCCAGTTTTCCATCTATCTCTTCCACGCATGTCCAATTGATCCCTGCGTTTATTGATGGCTAGAATGTGAACAGCAGACCTGCACAGCCCTGGTCACTGATGATTTTTTTTTTCTCATCATCCTGGGGAGTCTGTGCCCATGCTAGGCAAGCACCATCCCACTGAGCTACCCTCAGCCTGAGATAAAGAAGTTTGTACACAGACTGTTAGGTGAAGTTGGGAACTCTTACTCCCGATATCCTTCCAGTATCCATCTCTGGGGTTTCAGTCAGTCCTCTCGCTGTCCTCCCTTCAGGACCCCAAAAGCACTAGCTTAGGACCAGGCCTTTTCTTTTATCAAAAGGCATTACTGAAAGGATGGAGACAACAAGCGTGCTCTTTCACAGAACCGGGGTCTGAAGGAGCACTGTCCTGGGCATTGAGTCACTAAGATTTAAAAAGAAAAGAAAAAAGCGGGGGGTGGGGGTGGATGGATAATTTCTAGGAGAAAAGTACAAGCAAGGGAGCAAGGGAAAAACCACCTTCTCAGAGCCCAAGCACAAGGGCTCTTCTCGTCCGTCTTCAGTCCTCCACGTGATCTGCCGAGGCCTCCCACCCTCCTGTTCCCTGCTACTTCTCTAGTCTAGGCCTTCACCACTTCATTCCCCACTCAGTGCCGCACTCCCTCACTATCCTGTCTCCCGCTCTCCTCCCTGGAGTCCAGCTTGTTCATGTCAGGGTAACACCACCGCTGCTGTAACCCGCATTTGCTAAGGATAGTCAAGGTCTGGGCCTAGGTACTTTGTGAAGCCTCGCTTCTTTTTTTTTTTTTTTTTTTTAATAAGCCTTTAATTTAAACTCGAAGCCTCGCTTCTTAATAGGAGCTCCTTCCTAACATTGTCCCTTTCCTGCCGTGCTCCAGGCACCGTACTAGCTACTGGGGACACCTTTCAAAGTGAAAGTCTGTCCTGCTCTCATAGAATGCCCCTTCCCCTGGAAGAGCTGGGCATGCCAGCCTTCCTGCCTTCCTGCAGGAAACCAGCTCTGTGCTCTGCCTGCTCTCACCTTGTGCTCCAGTCTTACTCTCTCACCTACACACTGTCCAGCCATTCTCCCCACTCCGACCCACTCCCTGGGTTTACGGCTCACGCTTGTTGAATGAAATCCACCGCAATAAGAAAGGTAGCCACAGTGTGACAGAAAGGTTCTGGACCAACAGAAGAGTGAGCTTGGCTATGACAGTCTGTTGAGACTAGCACCTCCTGTAGCAGAACAAAGCAGGTCGGGCCAGGCTAGGGCAGCAGGCATTGGGGTTTTCTCTGGAGCTCCTTGACCCTGGTGTGTCCAGCCGCTTGACCACGTGTTGCTTTCTTTTTAAGCCCCATGCCCCAAACCCTTTCAGGGCCACTGTTATGGCTGAGACACCTTGCATGTCCCACTGTTTTTGAAATTCAGTTTCTGGTCTGTGGTTTCTGTGTGCTGTATCTTTGCTGTTGTTTTATGTGGGGGGCTCTGGCTGCACAAGGCTGGCACCACTTTGAGGACACTTGCCTGTATTCCTCGATTCCTAACCCGTGTCCTGGACTTAGAGGGAATCTTACAGCTGTTTCCCCAGGTACTCCCCTCCCAGGCATCCTGACTCCTTGGTCTCTACAGCAGCCCTTGTGCTATTCCCGCTCCTCAGCTGGCCTTTCTAACAGTAATTTAAGTGTACACATCTGTCTTTTTTGCTTTTTAACCCTGTGTACCAGTTTGAAAGTCCCATGCCATAAGGTGGTTCATTTGCAGACTACTGAGCTACACTGTGCTTTTGTATTAGCAGACATGCAGCCAACGGGAGTAGCTAGATTTTTCCACATAAACAATGGTTCATATTGAAACACACACACACACATGCAATCACGTATTCAATGAAGTAGCATCTTTACAAAGGGAATCCACGTTCTCATGGCTTTATGCACTCTTCAGAGACTCATATACAGCCTTTTAAGCAATTTTATAGGAAAAAATGCTGCTCTTTATAAATTATGTCAGTAGTATTAAAAGTGATACAGATTTTAGAGCATTAAAAATAAATGTTTTTATTTTGAGCAGAAACATCAGTGACTTACATCGCGTTGGTTAACAACAAAAACCATAGTCAAAATACATGATAGCTTATCATTTGTGCTCTTTTTGACAAAATCAAGAAACAGTATGTTGCACTCTGCTTTCTTTGAAGTTCACTGACAACCATGCATTCATGGAGAATGTGTCTTTTCATAGTTGAGTATCCCCCATCCTGCTCTCCAGAGAAAGTAGGCTGCATGCTTGCACACTGCTGGACCACAGAGCTGTGTTTCAGCCAGGCATTGTGTCCTTTGCGACTGTCTGAAGATGCAGAATGTGAACATGGCAATAATCTGCTCTTAGCTGGACAGCAGAGATGATGATGGGCCCGCGAGTGCTGTCAGCCTGGTTGATGATGTCAGCTGGAAGATGCCTTGGCGTTCTGGTCTCGGACCACTGTCAGTTATCTGTCAAAGCCCTCATGAGTACTAAAAACATGGGAGAATAGTAAGCTCATGCGTGATGCCTGCAAATTTGACTGGATTTTAAAAGGTGTCCATAGACAAAACCAACAAAATTCAAGGTAGTACCGGTCAAACCTATCAAACCCAGAAAATAAGCAAAAGAAAAAAAAAAAAAACAGCCCAAATTCAGAAAGAAAGAATTGTCTGTCTCAGATGTGTGAGAAGGGGAAGGCTTGGTTAATGTAAACTTGTTGGAGAGCCGTAGGATTTCAGGTGATCACACATTCCTAACCCAGAGCTGTCTCATTAGAGATGCTCTGTGAGCATTGGTTTTATCTCAGATGGATTCAAAGAGCTCTAATTGTGATAAATAGGAAAATTATGCTCAGCTCCTAGGTGGATAATTGAAGCTGGACTATTTTCCTAAGTGATGTTGCGTGTTCAAAGATCAGTCATTGTAATTGTATCAAGGCTGTACATTCTAATGAGACATGAATATTGAATTACACTCAGCATATTAAATATGTATTATATGTGTATGCTGATAATTAGAATGGACTTGTAATTACATACTTTAAAAGTCACTCAGAATATGCAACTTTTTAAGAAATGAAGCGATTTATTTTGTCTATCGTAAGTGTGCTTCATTAGGGAAAGCAGCTTTGAAATCCAGCAGAACTTGAGCCTGCAAGCCACTAGAGCTGTGCTAGTTGCAGGCTTGCCCTGGTGTGATGCAGCCTGCTCCCTCCCACCCTGGTCCTGTGAAGAAGTGTCAGACCCAGAGGAGCGGGTGCTGGATGAGTGTCCTGTTCCCCTGAGGTTATCAATATCTAGCAGAGCCAAAGACTCTAATGTCAACACTCGGGTTCCTACTACTCCTCCGCACTGTGCTGCTAGTTCATTCTTAAATTCTATGCTGTAGAAACCTTTAGAGTGCCTTTCTTTGTAGGTAAGGGATCCTCTGGCATTTTCTCCATGTTGGTTTTCTTTGGAGATGTCATGTAGACATTTCTGCAAGTTAGGAAAATAAAATTTTGTCATGCATTGGTCATAGGAGTTTTGTTTATTCATTTGTTGTTTCAGGTCAACAACTATGATATCAGCAATGTGTCCCATAACTATGCCCGGGCCGTGCTTTCCCAGCCATGCAGCACGCTGCACCTCACCGTATTGCGGGAGAGGCGCTTCGGCAGCCGAGCCAACAGCCATGCCGACGGCAGCGCACCTCGGGATGAGGTCTTCCAAGTGCTGCTGCATAAACGCGACTCGGCAGAGCAGCTGGGGATTAAATTAGTCCGAAGGACAGATGAGCCGGGCGTTTTTATTCTTGACCTTCTGGAAGGGGGGCTGGCAGCTCAGGATGGCAGGCTCAACAGTAATGACCGGGTACTGGCCATCAACGGACATGACCTGAAGCATGGGACCCCAGAGCTCGCTGCCCAGATCATTCAGGTAAACAATGCCAACACTGGCCCTGGATCGTCAGTCACACAGCTGTGTCCATTTTCATTGGCAAATAAGAATTCCAGGGTCACCGATGTTTCTTTGGAAAATCACTCATGGTTCTAGAAAGTCTTCAGAATCCACACTGCTATACATAACTTCCCCAAATAGAACTGTGTTTGTTAGGGTTCTTTTGCTGTTGTTGACTGTTTGCTTTCCTAAAACCTGTGTCCCCAATACTTTGGGGCTTCTGTTTGTACAGTGTAGGCACCAGAGCTTTACCTCCTTCAGGAGAGCAAGGGTTTACTTCAACCAGTAAGCTTGCCAAAGTAGCTTCCAAGGAAAGTTGCAGTACGGATTCGGGGCTCTGAGGTGTCAACAACAGTGACAGTGAGTGTGTACTGTAAGAAAACCCCAAGTAGCATTGACACCTCCCACAGTATGGTGAAGTCATCAGCTGTAAATGTCAGGATTCTAATTGTCACCTCATCATTTACCTGTTGTACCCTGGAAATGCAGCCAAAGTGACGAATGATTAATGTATAGCTTAAAGTTGTCTTTCACTTACTTTCCAGTTGAAGAGCCAAAAATGAAGTAAATTATTATATGTTATTAGTGTCTGTCTGTCTGTCTGTCTTGGTGTGTGTGTGTGTGTGTGTGTGTGTGTGTGTCTGGGTGTGCCATCTGTGTGCCATATGGAGATCAGTGTGCTGTAGCTAGCTCTCTTCCAGTATGGAGGCCCCAGGGATTGAACTTAGATCATCGGACGTGGCAGTGAGTGCCTTTACCCTCTGAGCCACCTTTCCAGCCCATAAAAGAGTTTTTTAGAATCATTCATTTTAATCACAGGGAAGGTTTTTACTTCTTACCATGGTTCCTTAAAGCAGGCTGTCAGTTTCTGTAGGAGAAATGGTAAAGGCGGAGATTTGTGGTGATGACCAAGAAAAGGCATCGGGTGTCAGATGTACTTTAGAGAACAACATGACTTTATATATAATATATGTATGAACTTTTATGTTTAAACACAGACAGCAGACCACGAGCCTCCAAATATTTAATTCTTAAAGATGTGTGTATCTACACACTGTGTGTGTTTCAGTGTCAGAGGTTTAAAAACATTAGCCTGTGAACTTTTTCCTGCCACCAGTTAGTGACTGTCCAGATGAGGTTTTGGTGCAGTGACTAAGACGTCCATAGAAAGTGAGTGTCCCAGGCATTGTCTACTTGGAGCATTCATGGGACTGAGTCAGGAGCCTCCAGCCTGTGTTACTTTATGAGAACCTGCTTCCATGAGGAGGGGAGAGAAGAGAGTTCCACTTAAGATCTCTAAGCCACAAACGTCATTTGTGATGGTAGTGATGAATGTGTCTTCTCCAGGCCAGCGGAGAGAGAGTGAACTTGACAATTGCCAGAGTGGGGAGACCCCAGCCCAGCAATGGCACTCGTGAAGCAGGAGCACACAGCATCAGCCAGCAGCACGCACAGCCGCCCGCTCACAGCCGACCCAGCTCACACAAGGTGAGGACGCCTCCCCCCTTTAGTTCGCATCATCCCGAGAACATGGAGGGGTAAGATTTCTGTGTGCCAGGCATAAGGCACTTTAAAGTTTTGTTTGTTTTTAAAGCCTGAAATGCAGGCTGTTATGCTGTTGGAAACCCTAGGTGTTTGGGGTGTGGAGCCTGAGAGTGGTCTCCTGAGGCTGCCTCTGTAGTTTCTCGTCAGGGAGGCTTCCGCTGTGAAGTGATTGACAAGAAGTGATCTTTCGTGTGTAAGTTGGATCTTTTCGGGTTGCTTGTTTAAATGTGATCACTGGTTTTACGGTTAAAAATGCATCACGACTTACCTGGCAGGGGAGATACCGTGATCATGAAGGTGGTTTTCCCAGGGCGAGACTTCTCCATTGCTCTCAGGATGTGCTGACCCCAGAGATTTCCCCAAATGCGGGAAACTTGACTGTATAATTTGTGGTGGGGGACTGCATTCACGCTCTCCTCTGTTTAAAAAAAAATGCATCATGAAAACGTGATTAAATCCGTGGTTAGCAGTTAGGCATTTTGCCTGCAGTGACAGAATTTAGCTATATGAACACTGAATCGAGGCATCATAAGCTTTGACAGGTACATGGATAGCACGTGCTATTATGGTGTGGTGGCGCACACCTTTAATCCCACAACTCAGGAGGCAGAAAGAAGCAGAACTCTTTGAGTTCAAGGCCAGCCTGGTCTACAGAGCAAGTTCCAGGACAGGCTCCAAAGCTACACATAGAAATCCTGTCTCAAAAACAAACAAACAAAAAACCAAAGAGCTATGTGCTATTTTCAGTCCTCACTAAGGAGTAAATTATACAATCCCTGTATACCCACCACCAACCCATCACCTTGTTTAGCCTGTTTTCACCCCATCTTTTCTTCTTTACCTGTGCAGGACCTCACGCAGTGCGTCACGTGCCAGGAGAAGCACATCACGGTAAAGAAGGAGCCACACGAGTCCCTTGGGATGACGGTTGCCGGGGGCAGAGGGAGTAAAAGTGGTGAACTGCCCATCTTTGTGACCAGCGTGCCACCCCATGGCTGCCTTGCTCGGGACGGCAGAATCAAGAGAGGTGAGGCAGGCTCTTGGAAGATCTGCCATGTGTCATCTCAAAATTAAGGTCACATTTTTAAAGAATAATTACTGTGTCTCATGTTAAACATGACTTTTTAAAATTTTTTGAAATGTCCTTGCATAGAAAACATAATATTTTAGGAAATTTAACCCTGATGATGGTTCAAGACCCCACAGTTGCTCAGACTCTTGGCTTATTTTTATCTTGGAAAAGATCCAGCTTATGGCAGGTGATGCTGAAGGGCCTTCTAACTGAAATACAGCGCCAGTTATGATCAAGTGTCCAGGGCCTGTGTGATGCTGAGCGGTTGAGGCCCCCACTGTCCACGCCTGATGCCCCAAGCTCTATCTCTGGAGATCGAGGTACAAGGAGACAAGTCCTCTTCTGACCTCATGCAGAAGACAAGAGGAAGTAGCGGAGGACAAACTTGATTTTAGAGAGTGACTCCACATGCCCTTTGTCCCCTCACAACTCTGTAAGCGCATAGAGAGGAACATGTAACCGAGCACTGTTGCCATGGTCGAGTAGCAGTGTCTGCTGATGGACCTCATGTGGGGAGGAAATTGGAGCTGAAAGGTTATTTTCCCAGGAATGAAGGCGGGCTCCCCTTCCCCTCCCTCACAAAAGCTAGCACTTGGGAAAGCCCACGTGAAAATAAAAGTCCTATGAGCTGTAATTAGCAGCAGTGTTTTAGGTAACCCGCATAGTGGGAGAAAGTGTTTACAAGTCGTGCATTCATGTATGGGTACATGGCATACCAAGAAATTGTGAAGAACTTTTCCAACTCAGTAAAAAAAGCGTAAATTACCTAATTTAAAGACAAACACTGACATTTCCCCCAAGAAGACAGTGGCATGGAAAACTGCTCGGCATGGCTGACTGTCAGAGCAGTGGCCTCAGGCTGCCCTGAAGTGCTGCTCCTTGGTCAGCTAATGAGCCCAGAGCTGGGGGGGGCGGGGGTGTGGTTTGGTTTGGTTTTTGGTTTTACAAGACAGGGTTTCTCAGTTTAACAGCCCTGGCTGTCCTGGAACTCACAGAAATTTGCCTGTGTCTACCTCCCCAGTGCCACACCGCACAGCCTCTGTAGCTCTTTTTCGTTGTTACTCAGGAGAACAGCAAACATGTTCCCACTCAAGCAAGGGAAGATGTTCAAATTATGTTTTATTTCACTAAGTGGCCTGAGGATGACTGTTCTCAGATCCTAGCATGCATGCCCTCACTGGGGCTCTTTCTATGTATAAAATTGTGTAATAGTGAATAGAATCTGTTGAGGTTATTTCTAAGAGTAAAGGATCAAATAGTTTGGGGATCAGAAAGAACCATAGAGCTCTCTGGAGCTCAAAGGAGAGAAGCAGCACTCACCCTGTATACAGCTACGAAGGCTAACGATTTGGAATCAGACCTCACGAGGTGCTTCAAGACACAGTCTTTCCCTCTCTAGTCTGACATTGTTTTGAGTTTTGAATTGTTTGGAATGTCCTCTGTGCCCTTGGTGCTACAAAAAAAGCACAAATAAGTAAAAACCCATCACCATCCCTTCTAAGTTCTTGAAAATGACCTGTTGATTGGTTGGCAGACAGAGCTTCAGGGAGAGTCGAGTGGTGCTCACGTCATTCTCTGGCTTCCCCAACGGCACAGGTGATGTGTTGCTGAATATCAACGGCATTGACCTGACCAATCTCAGTCACAGCGAGGCTGTGGCCATGCTAAAAGCCAGCGCTGCGTCTCCAGCCGTCGTCCTCAAAGCCCTGGAAGTCCAGATCATGGAAGAGGCAGCCCAGACCTCAGAGGAGCAGCCAGGCGCTTTCAGTGAGAATGAGTACGACGCCAGCTGGTCCCCGTCCTGGGTCATGTGGCTCGGGCTGCCAAGGTACCAAGAGCGCTCTTGTTGTTTTACACAGGGATCATCTTGTTAACCTTTTTCAGTATGTTCCACAGTTAGCTCACCCAGTGGGGAGGCAGGCGAGTTAGGTAAAAGTGCATCAAATTATAAAAGCAAGTTTTTAGGCAAATTTAATAACATCTAAGCTAAAAAGATTTGTATCTGCTTGTAAAAAGAAGACAGTTTTGCCAAATCCCATTAAAGAGGGTTTTGTTTTGTTTTGTTTTTTTTTTTTTGAAAGGGATAGAATATGTACTTGTCCATACGTGGGGATGGCAGACACACCCCACACCGGGTTTTTCAATGTGGGTCCTGGCTGTCCAGACTCAGGCCTCATACTTAAACCGCAGACATTTATCCATTGAGCCACCTTTCCTTGAAAAGGCAGAATTTGGGGTTTCTAAGGCAGGGTCTCACTCTATAGCCCAGGCTAGCCAAGAACTTTTGATTATTTTGTAAAAAGGTAGTTAGAACCCAGTCTGTATTGGACTCAGGACACATGACCAGTAACATGTTCTGTGACTGGCTGACGGGGGTCCTGGAGACACTGGACCCTCCACTGGCGCCCCAGGGTGGTGACCTTTCTCTAGATGGCTGATGTTTAATGTTGAGATAGAGTGTGTGTAACTATGGTTATTTGCATCGAAAATAATTTAGATTCTCATTATCTATAAAAAGCATTGCGAATTATGTTTGACTATTAGCCAAATATGAGACTGCTGGTTCTTAAATAAAAATAAACCAGAAAATGCCCAGTTTCTGAGTCATCTGACTCATGTGGGTGTAACTTAAAGTGAGGAGCGTTTACACACAGTGTATGCCTGGTGAAGTTCTGTCATGGAAGGACAGCAAGAATGTCATAGGTATTGAGTTTTACTTATTGATAGCCAAGTTGACCAGCTTGTTCCCATGTGTTTTGTTTTGTTTTTCATTGTAAGGCCTAGAATTCATGTCTCGTAGACATCGCAGGACCTTATGGAGTGAGGTTGATAGTAGCAAAAATGATGTCGTACATGTTTATCAATGCATCAAAAGTGGAAATCAGGGGCTAGAGAGATGGCCCAGTGGTTCAGAGTATTTGCTGCTCTTGCAGAAGACCCAGGTTCAGTTCCCAGTACCTACATAGCATCTCACAACCATCTGTAACTCCAGATCCAGAGGATCCAACACACTCTTCCTGGTCTCCACTGACATTGTACATACATGTGGTGCACGTACATAAATGTAGGTGAACACCCATACACATAGAATAAAAGAAAGTGCTTTTTAAAAAACGGATGTAAATGGTTATTATCAAACTGCTGCAGAGCTACAGTCTAAACTGGGGAACCTCACAAACCTTGTTCAGCTGATACCTGGGTCATCAGAGCTTTCTAGAGCAGTGGTCTTGTTGAGGAGGCTGGGGAGGTTTTGAGACAAGATTTCTCTGTGTAGCCCAGGCTGTCCTGGAACTCACTCTGTAGACCCAGACTAGCCTTGAACTCACAGACATCCACCTGCCTCTGCCTTCCGAGTACTGGAACTAAAGGCGTGCACCACCATGGCCAGCTAAGCAGTGGTTCTCAACCTCCCTAACATTGCGACCCTTTAATACAGTTCCTCATGTTGTGGTGACCCCAACCATAAGATTATTTTCATTACTACTTCATAACTGTAATTTTTCTACTATTGTGAATTATAATGTAAATATCCTTTGTACCTCTCTGTACTCAGTGCTAGGGTGCAGTTAGTACTAGAATGGCGCGGTGCTGTTGATGGTGCTGTGAAGAGTACCAATCCATGATCTCTGCACATTTCTAAAGTATAATTGGCAATCAGGCTGTAAGCTTCCTCCGTGTGTTCATGTCTTCACTTGGGAAGAGAAGCCGAAGAAAAGCTGGAGAAAGTGAGCCTGTCTAGCGCTTCGTCATGCTAGAGAATGGGTTATCAAAATAATAGCACAGACTGGGCTGGTTCAGTTTGCTCAGCACATGTGGGGCTCTGGGCTTGACCCCTAGTGCACAGGTACACAAACACAAAAGCGCTAACCATGTAGTCAAAGGAAAGTAGCCTAAGCCCTTCTCTACACATGTTGTGACAAAGATGGAGAGTGAGAGGCCTCCGTGTCAGCTTTCTCTGTGTGTCTTTGACAGTGCTCTTCACAGCTGCCATGATATAGTCCTACGAAGAAACAACTTGGGAAGCTGGGGCTTCAGTATTGTGGGCGGATATGAAGAGAACCACACCAATCAGCCGTTCTTCATTAAAACCATCGTCTTAGGAACCCCTGCTTACTACGATGGGAGACTAAAGTGAGTCTGGTATTCACTGACGATGTGGATTGTGTTCTTCGTACTAGAAGATCTAGCTCAGGGTTCAACACTCATGCCTGTGTCGGTTTTGTAAACAGAATGTTATTTCAGCAGCCACACTCATCTGTGTGCCCACAGCTAAGTTGTTTTGTACGGAAACTGTACAGTGGGCCACAGAGCCCGTCGCAGGATCTCTGAGTGAGACTGGAGCTGTTGCTTTTGCCATTCTTGTTCCTTAGAGCAGTGTTTTGTTTACCTAGACCAGATCCGAACCCACGCCATCTATCTGAGTGTCTTGCAGAATGGCAACGGCCTCTGAGCATTTTTCGTACAGCTCCTGCAGGTCTCCTGCCGTCAGATGAATCCACTTTATTTTTCCTGAGGCTCAATGTCTGCCTGACTTTGTTGTGTTCATGGGAGATCCATGAATGGGCAGCCATAGCAGTGAACCAGTGGGTAAACATACCCTACCCAACTTAGGGTTGTCAGGCATACCCGAGAGCTGTGTATTTATTTTAATGTGTATGGAGTGGATACATGCACATGAGTGCAGATGCCGATGAAAGCATCAGATCCCCTGGAACTGGAGTTACAGACGGTTATGAACTGCTTCATATAGGTGCTGGGAACCAAGCCCAGGACCCAAAAGAGCGGCAAATGCTCGTACAGTGAGCCATCTCCCCGGCCTTGATTTGGCACTTTTTAGAGAGATGGCCTCACCAAATGAAGTTATTCTTCATGTCCTTAAGTCCCCACCAGTTATGGGCAGGTTGGCTCAGTTAGTTTTGGTTGGTAAAGGAGAAAGTACTGGCTTAGAAGTTACCCCAGAGGTGATAATATTTCTAGCTGCTGATGGCTAACCAGAGCAAAACTGATTTTGATGCTAACCCACTGGGCCCGTGTTTGTGATGCCATTGAGATAATGACACTCTGCTTCTGTTTGTGTTTTGTTCAGATGTGGAGACATGATTGTAGCTGTAAATGGCCTGTCGACTGTGGGCATGAGTCACTCTGCTCTGGTTCCCATGTTGAAAGAACAAAGGAACAAGGTCACTCTGACGGTCATTTGCTGGCCCGGCAGCCTCGTATAGAGTCTTGACGTTGGTTTCCAGTCTGGCTTCTTCCTGCAGTCTCTTGAAGGAAGTCCTCTGGTGTGGCGCCTCTGCAGAGCTACAGGCACAGCGCCGAAGCCCTGCAATCGCCCCATGCTTCCTCTCTGCTTAGAGATGAGCTCCCACTGACATTTTGAAGGCACTCAGTGGCCACCCTCTGGGGCGGTGCTTGGGTCCTGCCAAGACTGTCACCAGCTGGATGGAAGCAGCTTCCCGACCTGCAGAGGCTAGGTCATGAAACTATTTACATCTGCAATTCCTGCATCAGCAGCAACTTACTGCAGCATTTGCAGCAGCCTTCCTGCCCTGTAAACAGCCCTACAAGTTGCTGCGTTTTGGGTTTTGCTCATTTTCCATTGGTGCCAACATTTCAAAACTTTTATACCATTTATAAAGCAACTTTTGGGTTGTTTCTACCTTAATTTTTAGTACTTAAATGAAGACATAAGTCTGACACCACTAAGAGATTTCTTTTTAAATAATGTAGAAAATCAAAAATAATGCTATTCAGGGGCAGAGCAGCCTGGGAGGTGACTGTCCTCAGGCTGGTAAAGCTGCAATGGATGGAATGACCCAGGGGCGCGAAGATTCTTTTCCACAGGAATGCTTTGTTATGTAGGAAAGTTTGAAGATGTTCTTCTAAAAGTCATTTCTAGAGTTTATATTTATCAGCAATCTTGTCTGGAGATGTTTCTGTGATTTATGCAATTGAACCAGGTGATTAAGAACATTACTGTGTTAGATATACACACAGCACAGCCAAGTTGGGGAGAAGACTTTAACTTTGTTCCTGTGTGTTTTAGAAGTCCTTAGTTTCCCCAAGAGACCAAAAAGCTCTGTTTTTGTTTTTTAAAAATCTGAAATAGTAGATTTTAGGTGTTAATATCTTCAACTGTTGGTCACTAAACTTTTTTTCTTTTCTCTTTTTTAAATGTTTTGAAAACTATGTCCTTTATTCAACACAGTCGTCCCTTACAAGGCATAATGAGAAAGTAAGTCAGAGGAAAAATATCTTTACCTGGTTAATATTTATACTTGAAAAGTTTTATTTAGAAACCTAGTTCAAAATCTGAGCTAACTACAAGTGACCTGAGATGAATGACGCTGATAATCAGAATACGGGCTTCTGCATGGCGCTGGGGTGAGCCCACCTCCTTCACAGTCATCGCTGGGCTTTGTATCCATATCACTGATTATTCCACTTAAATTTATATTTAAAAAAAAAAAAACAAATCTCTTTGTGATAAAGCAGCAGTAGTTGCTACTGCCCCCCCTCCTTCCCTTGGTCACCTTGCTGCCAGCCCACCAGGAAGGGATGCCCCCTGCTGCCCCCCCACCTTCCCATGGTCACCTTGCTGCCAGCCCACCAGGGAGGGATGCCCCGGTGTAGCTGTGTTGTGGGACAATCGCCTGTGAAACAATTTGATACTGAAGTGCAATTGATGTGAAACAATGTTTCCTGCTCCCCAAATACAGTTTTGTAATCAACCTTGCTACTTTTTAAAGACTTTGTAAAACTTGTCATTTCTCTGGGGCTGGACCATCCAACAGTATCATAACTGCCACTTTGTTATACATAAAAATATGTCCAACCTGCTGGTCTGGTGAATATTTTTAGGGGGAAAAAAAGGTGCTTTTCAATACTATTTTTCTCATGAAAATCTCAGAAAACATGGCTTTCCATCTGTAAAGGAAATCTGTCCCGATCCGTTACTGTTAATATTTGCACTTTCTCATGTAAGTGCTTGCAGCTGAATATTTTGGTTTGTTCTGTGCCTTCAGTTTACATTAGTCCAGAATTTTTCAGATTTGTTTAAATAATGGTGTGATAATCACTCTGGATGGAAATAAAAGCCATCCTTTTCAGAGCAGCACGCCGTTCATCTGAGAGCAGTGTTCTTGTTGGCAGCTGCCGACCTCACTGCCCGCTGCCCCTGAGCCCCCACACCTCCCGCTGCTGCAGACAGAACACATACCATAGAGCCTGCACCGACTCGCACTTCTCACAGCCACAGAACCCCTGGCGCTGTGCTGTTCAGCGTGTGGCTGTTGAGCTGCAGCCTGGCCACGCAGTGTGCCGAAGTGACAGCATTGTGGATGCACTGGCTTATATCGGGTTATATAAAATGCAGTAAGATTAACTTGCATTATTAAGATTGATTTCACCAGTTTCTTTTTTACTTTTTCACATATGATTTACTAGAAACATTTTGATTAATTTGAGTTACATCAGGAGCCCAGTTTGTGTCTCCTTGGCACAGCATTCACCGTGTCAGGCAAGCCTGACAGAAATGTGGCTTCTGTTTCCACTGATGTTAAACCACGTGCTCTGGGAAAGATGACTGCCAGGCAGGTGCATTGTCCTCGCACTGAGGATGTGTGCTGTCTGACATTTGGTTCTGTCGCACTGAAAGGTGACACTGCACCTTCATTTTACACCTGCTCACTTTCTGATGCAGACATGCATGTTTCCCGATGTTCAGCCACCCTGGAAACCTGGGGAACAGCCTGTTGGGCAGTTTTTCTCATGAGCCATTTATGTTTCTCTGGCTTTATAGAAATCCCTAACACTGTGTAGTGGATTATTTTTGGTGCAAATAGCTCACCCCACTTTATGAGTTTCCTCTTTAAATTTTTATTTGTTTTTGAGACAGGGTTTCTCTGTGTAGTCCTGGCTGCCCTAGAACTCACTCTGGAGACCAGGCTGGCCTTGAACTCAGAGATCCGCCTCTGGAATTAAAGGTGTACTCCACTGCACATCTACTCTCTTTAATTTTGAAATCCAGTGATCATTTGAGTTCCTCATCAAATGTGCAGATGAGCACATGAGCAGATCCCTTCCTCCCACATCTGCAGGGCTTGTCCTCACAGGGTTTTTGATTATTGGATTTTTTTTCTTGCATCTTAGGTGCACTTCTGGTTTACCCCAAGCATGCCACGGTCTAGCTTGTTGGTCTTACCAGCTCCAGCAGTCAACTTGGCACAAACTAGAGTTACCTGAGAAGAGGAAGCCTCAACTGAGGAAACACCTCTATGTAGGGTGGCCTTTGGCCATGTCTGTGAAGCATTTTCTTGATTGATTGATGGACGTAGGAGGATCCAGCAGAGTGGATCCATTGATTGACATAGGAGGATCCAGCAGTAAATAGCCCAGGCCTCCAGTGCCATTCCTGAACAGCTATAAGACTATATAAGAAGGCCAGCTCGGCAAGCCTGTAAGCAACCTTCCTCCATGGTCTTTCTCCAGGTTCCTGCCTTGACTCCTGCTTTAGCTGCCCTTGCTAATGGACTGTAGCCTCTAAGATGAAAACCCTCCCCTCTCCAGGCAGTGTTCCCCCACAGCAACACAGCAACAGAGCACAGCGGGAGGAAACATTGTGGCAGTTCCTTGCTTGTCCCATCTCTGGGTTAGGTGCTGGAATTCTCCTGCTCAATCCGAGTTTGGTCAGATTGTTTCCAAACCACATCAATACTGGAAAAGTGACACAAACACAGTTCACAGGGTGAACACACCCATGGTATCCCACAGGGTGGAACTGAGTGGACAGTGGCAGCCCAGAAGGTGACATTCTGTTCCAGCCCGAAAGAGCAGTGTCATAAAAGCCCAGGATATGGCACAGCCTCACGGGTTGCCTGGTACGCATATTCTAAATGTGAGGGTCACTGATGGAATTTCTTCTTCTCCAGCAGGGGAACAGGTGGTATGACAGAGAGTACTTGTGCCAACCTTTTCATCTCATTAGACACCCGGAAAAATGGAGGAAGAATCGGCATGCCTTAGCTTTATTTTACTGTTATAAAACATCCCAGAACCACTATTTCAGGAGAGGAATGGTTGACTTGGGCCCATAGTCTCAGATTTCAGAACATGGTTGGTTGGGCTTTGGGGCCTGTGTTAAGGCAGCATATATTGACAGGGGACATGTGGTCACATGATGCTGTTCACCTGACATCAAGATTGGTAGTAGGAAAAGGATAGGACCAAAGTCCCGCCATCAAGGGCATGCTCCCCACTAACATAAAACGCCCTGCCCATGCCCCACTCCTTAAAGGCCCTACCACCCCCCCAGAGCACCAGATGCCAGGCACCAAGTGTCTGAGGACATGTGGGCCTCTGGGGACACTTACCCGAGCCACAGCAGTTGGTTTAAAGGGTTTAATTTTCTTAGAGTACTATGCAGTGTGATTCGGTTTTCAAATGGCCAAATCCTCCCTCAGCCCCAGCTGTTAATCTTTTCTTCCTAATTCTGGCGCTTCAGAATTGGATCTCTAGTTCTTTGTACTTTACAGCAGACTGCAGTACGATCCCTCAGACGTGGTTAAAATTCAATTTGAAGTTTGCACACCTGGGTTTCAGCTTCCCCTGTCCTCAAGCGCTGTGCCCACATCATAGTTCAGTAACATCCTGTTCAGATTTTGCTAGATTGTGGTTTGAAAAAGCTAGGAGTTGAAGCAATGAGTATCTTTTTGTTTAGAAAATATTTTTTTCTGTTTTTATTTATGTATATATTTGTGTGTGTGTGTGTGTGTGTGTGTGTTGTGCTGGTGCCCAAAGGAGGCCAGAAGAGGGCATCTGACCCCCTAATGCTGGAGTTCCAAGTGTTTGGGAGCTGCCCAATATGGGTGCTGGGAATTGAACTCCAGTCCTTTGCAAAAGCAGCAAATGTGGCCGGGCGGTGGTGGAGCACAGCTATAATCCCAGCACTTGGGAGGCAGAGGCAGGAGGATCTCTGTGAGTTCGAGGCCAGCTTGGTCTACAAGAGCTAGTTCCAGGACAGGCTCCAGAGAAACACTGTCTCAAAAAAAAAAAAAAAAAAGCAGCAAATGCTCTTAACCACCGAGCCGTATCTCCAGCCAACAGTAAGTATCTCAAATAGACATTTTAAAAAAATGAGAGGTGGCCAGGCTATTTATTTTCAAATTTTTCATTGTATTATCTAATTTTTTTTTTGAGACCGGATTTCTTTTGTTGTCCTGGAACTCAATTTGTAGACCAGGCTGGTCTCGAACTCACAGATTCTCCTGCATCTGCCTCCCAAGTGCTGGGATTAAAGGCGTGCACCACCACTACCTGGCATATTATCTGATTTTTTTAAAAATTTGTTTATTTTACCTCTCCAAGAGCAGTCAGTGCCCTTAACCACTGAGCCATTTCCCTAGCCCCTATTTTAATATCTAAATGGGAAGTTGCTTGGAGGCACCTTCTGGCTTCACTTGGCAACTCTTAAGTATACATCAGTATTCTTCAACTGCTTAAGTTCAATTAGGACAAGATTTCTTTGGCTTCAGTTGTCCCACTTGAGAACTGACTACGTGCCGAATGCTGTTCACATGCAGGGTTGTCAGTGCCCCTCACTGCAGCCTCCCAAAGCGAGCATGGGCAGCTAGTCCTTGAGCTTGGCCTCCAGCAACATCCAGCACCCTTGCTGTATTCAATCCCACAGTTACTCTAACACGCACTCCAGGGTTCCCTTTGCTTGACTGTGTGTAAGAGAGAGAGTCTGCAGCCAGCGGCTTGGTCACAGTGTGTCACCCCAGTCTTCCCATTGCACCTCAGCCTCCTTATCTGCCAAGATCTTGCCACCACTAGACTTGCCTAGGCAGCACCAGGAAGATGGCAATGGTGCCCTCAAGAAATGACACTGTGGCGGAAGCAGCCCCTCCTTGGAAAGTTCCTGCCTTGGAAAGAATTTCTGCCGTGCCAGGCTGTAGTCCCTAGCGGGCTCAATGCTCCATTGTCTCCACCTGATCTATAGATGAAGCTCCTATTTCCAAGACTAAATGTGAGACCGGGCTTCTTAGAAATGCTGTGTTCTTGACAATAGTGCCCATTCTCCAGCCTGCAGGCAGCTGTTCGTAGTCAGACTCCCCCAGGACAAATATATATAAAGCTGTCTGTCTGTGGGGGTCTCATCTGTGCCGCATGTAAACTGAAGACTGGGGTGTGTGTGTGCAGGAAGCAAACAATGACGGCCACAAAAGGCTTCACCAGGATGCCTTCCTGCCCTCCACCACAGGTTCCTCTCTGGCTCTGCCTGCCTTCTGCCCTCCTTCATCCTCACTTGGCACTTGCCTTCAGTTTTTTTCTGTAGTTCACATTCGGTCTGGAGAGCACATTGCTTCTAACATCACCTTCGAGAATTGTTTGTCTCTGTGCTGCAGCTTTTCTGGAATTGGTAGGGTTTTCAAGTTACTTTGGCATGGATTTCCAGTGCTGCTGTATGGTCTCTCCCCAGGGAAACATGCACCAGGACACTTGGCCAGGACCGGTCTGCCCCCTAAACCCCCATCATCCAAGCTGGATGACCCTGAGCCCTGACACCAGTCCCCACTGTGCGACTCAGAGTACAGGAACCCATCATTGCCATGTCCCTTTCCATGTTGCAAGAGACTACATGGATAGGAATGGGCTTTGCTGCTTAAACAACTTTGGTCCTCCCTGCTGCCTGCCACTCAAAAGGTCCCAGACCCTTGGCAGAAGCAGCTACTACAATGGCTCTAGATCCAGGTCTCAAGACACGGGCATATCCTATGGACCCTGTGGTCCTACCAGGCCTAGCAGGTGCCCGGCACAGCCTTCTCTACTGCCAGATACACAGCCAGGGCAACGGGGACACCCAGGGACAGCCAGAGGCCCGGCCATGTGCCCCACCAAAGCAGGGCTCCTCATTCCTCACTAGCTACTGCCTCTTCAGAAGGAATTAGGAGTGCTTCCTCTCTGGACAGAAAGGTTGGCATACTGGTTTTGTGTGTCCGGGCACAGTCGGCTTTACCCTCACTTGTGAGGCTCAAACACAATGGTCCACCCCTGTCTGAGCCACATGGGAAGTCTGGGGCCAGCCTTTGCTACAGGGGGAGATCAGGCAGATGGCCAGTCGCCCTGAAGAAGTGCGCCACTGGCCAAGCTTAGCTGCCCTACTTACGTCTATACTGGATTTTATCAAACCCTGTTTCAGCTTTGCAGAATCGTCCATTCCTCTGTATCGATGCATTCTCAAATATTAGTCAGTGATCAGTGTGCCTCCATGGCCTCTGCCTCAGTTCCTGCCTGAGTTCCTGCCCTGACTTCCCCCAGCAATGGACTGAGTTTGAGACAACTAAGCCAAATAAACCCTTTCTTCACCAAGTTGCTTCGGGTCATGATCTTTATCACAGCCATACAAGCCCCAAGATGTGGGCATATGCTGTCTTGTATGGCACAAGGAACCTCAGATCTGTAATCAAACTAAAAAGTAAGGTATGTAGACACCGTAGCCATGAGTAGCCATGTCTGCAATTTACCTGATACCTGTAGGTGAGTTTAGCATCTATGGTATAGGGCTCTCTGAATGCCATTGTCATTGAGGTTTGGATAATTATGCACCTTCAAAAGATGCCCAATGTAATTCTGATCATTCTCCTCTAAAAAAAAAGCCCCAGATTAAAAGCTTTCACTGGCTCTTTAGACCGCAGGCCTACAATTACAGAGAAAGAAGTGCATTTTAGCTTCCCATTGAAATTAATAACAACGTCTCCCCAGTTGACTCTGTGAATAGTTAATGGAACAAATAGGATACTTCAGCACAATGTGGGCTGGAAAGCCACCTGAGTGAAAGTCTGGGCTTCAAATGGGAAAATAATTTATGCGCTGCAAACCTGCACCACACGTCAGTGTGCAGGGTGTGCTCCTCCGTGGCAGAAATGGAGCTAGTTAACGAGGGACTGACCACACCTCAGCGAGTGAGTACCTGCTGAAGACAACTGTTTAATAAGAAAGTCACCAAGGAGGCGAAAGGTGCATTGCAGAGAACTACAGCGTGCTAAAGACAGGTGAAACGAGAGGAATGGACAGAGCCTGTGTCCATACTGGACACTTAGGAATATCAGGAGACCAATGCTGCCGAAGTGATCCACGTCAATGCAATCCACACCAAAATCCCACTGATTCTTTTTCTTGCAAAAACAGAAAGATTGGGCAGGGGAGAGGGAGTCCTAGATCGATGGCTTCAAGGTTAAGAGCACTTGTTGCTCTTTCAAAGACCCACATTGGGTTCCCAGCACCCACATGGCAGCTCACAACCACTGTAACTCCAATCCCAGGGGGACCTGATGCCTTCTGGCTTCTCTGTGTACTGCCATCCTGAACTA
>JAQHUG010000136.1:4678160-4693472 GCA_028555095.1 Dicrostonyx torquatus
AGCTTAGTTGTATTCATTTGTATGTATTCATTTCTATTTTATGTGTAGGAGTGTTTTGCTGGCACGCATGTACGTGCACTGGCACTGTCAGATTCTGGGAACTTGTCCATATTGGGTTTCATGGTCTGAGTTGATGAGGACGACTGACTAGGTCTCTTCCTCTTCATGTGGTAGCCTGTAACTGACCAGCTGGACCTCTTTCCACCCACGTACTAAATTCCCCAAGTTTCCAGAGGACCTAGCTGGTTGTTTCCAGTCGCGCCACGAGGAGGCAGCTACCAGAAGACTGTGGAACCTTGGGTGTGACACTAACATAAGCATCTAGGACTGCTCAGGATAGGAACAACTGGAGAACCGCCATAAACAGGCTGCCCATGCATGCTTAAGTGTAAATGATAATGATATATGTGCAGTACGTGCTTGCAGTACCCATAGAGGCCGGAAGAGGGCATCAGAATTAAGGCCATTGTGAGTCTCAGTGTGGATCCTAAGAACTGACCCAGATCCTCTGCTGGAACAGCCAGTGCTATTAACTGCTGAGCCATCTCTTGAGCCTTCCCACCACCCCCAACTAAGCTTATCTTGAGGCTAACACAAAGGTGTAAGGAAAATCCGTGACAGACTTGTCAACTCAATTCAGATTGACTGAGTTGAAGATGCCAAAGACCTGACAAAGCATTAACTGTGGGTTTGTCTATGAAGATGTTTTTAGAGAAAACTAGCCTGCTGGCATTGAGGGTGGTGTGAGCACTGTTTTGTAAACAGCACTGCAGCCTCCCCAACTCGGGGCATTCACAGAGCAGCTTCTCCTAAGACGGCTCTGAGCTCTGGAAGCCTGAGGACCAAACTGCAGTCAAATGCCAGCCCAATCCCAGAAGAGCCTGATTGATGCTCGCAGGGCTTGGGTGGTCCCAAGTCCCTCTGTATCGTGACCCCTAAGTTCCCCACCTCGCTTCCTAAGGTACCTCCTGGAGATCCTCCCTCGCATAGCTCCCCGGCTGGCTCTAACTTCCAGCCCCGACCACTGAAGTGGAGTTTTCTAATGGAAACCCTGAGCCCTTTACTTAGAGACTCACCGGTGGGCACCACTCTAATTATTCCATGGCCTAATTCCATTTATCTTTTGTGGTCCATTATGTGCCCCTGACAGGCTGTGTCTTCCTCAGCAGGTACAGAGCCTACTCTAATGCACTCTGGGTGACAACAGCCACACAGACAGAGGGACTTGGCTGGCACCTAATTCTCCTCAACTATAATTTTATAAATGAACAAGGCAGACACATTTTCTGCTTTAAGATAAATATTTTATGAATTGCCCCTCTGATACATTACATTATCAGTACATTATCCTTCATTCCTCCCGAGCCGAAGAGCGGCATATACACTCAGGAGGACATTTGGGTGATATGATTGAATACTCTGCTTTTAAAATCTGTTTGTATCTGTGGGGAAAAACATAATTTTGTCTCATGGAAAGGAAAAGTTCTTTAAATGTTGTTTGGCCATTTCACTGGGAAAGTTGTCATAAGGGACTTTTTTTTCTGGCCAATGTGGAGGGTCCTACTTTTAAAAAAAAGACATTGAATTACTTTATGTTTCTCCTGAAGTCAAACAGCTGCATGGCAGAGCACACGGGAAAGACACACAAAGCCAGGAGGGGTCTTTCTCGCTGTCAGAACTGTGTGTTATTTTTCTAAAAGGCCCTCTCTTCCCTCACAGAGTCTTGCTATATAGCCCAGGGTACTCCTGAGCTTATAATCCTCCTGCCTCAGCATCCCTAGTGCTGAGATTCCAGGCATGTACCACACCAGTGCCATCTTTTTTTCTGAGGTTTTTTTTTTTTTTTTTTTTTTTTTTGGTTTTTTGAGACAAGGTTTCTCTGTAGTTTTGGAGCCAGTCCTGGAACTAGCTCTTGTAGACCAAGCTGGCTTCAAACTCACAGAGATCCACCTGCCTCTGCCTCCCAAATGCTAGGATTAAAGACGTGTGCCACCACCGCCCGGCCTGAGTTCATATTTTTAAATGATGTAAATTGTACCATGCAAGCCGTATTATTTACTATATTTTAAAAACTAAAAGTGCTGTGCCTCAGCCCCCCTTCACTCTGTGGGTATTTTAACTTGTGGTGGTGGCAGCAGGTGGTGGTAGCAGTGGGTGGTGGTGACAGTAGGTGATGGTGGCAGCGGGTGATGGTGGCAGCGGGTGGTGGTGGCAGTAGATGGTAGTGGCAGCGGGTGGTGGTGGCAGTAGGTGGTGGTGGCAGTAGGTGGTGGTGGCAGCAGGTGGTGGTGGCGGGTGGGGTGGCAGTGGGTGGTGGTGGCAGTAGGTGGTGGTGGCAGTAGGTGGTGGTGGCAGCAGGTGGTGGTGGCAGCGGGTGGTGGTGGCAGTGGGTGGTGGTGGCAGGAGGTGGTGGTGGCAGCAGGTGGTGGTGGTTATGGGTGGTGGTGGCAGTGGGTAGTGGTGGCAGTGGGTGGTGGTGGCAATGGGTGGTGGTGGGAGGTGGTGATGGGAGGTGAGGGTGGGAGTGGTGGTGGCAGGAATGGTGCAGGTAGAGGCACCCAGTATGTTTGAGCATTGAGCTCCCAATATTACCCTGCTCTAACTGCCACGGAAAACTTGCTTTGAATTGCAATGGCTGTTCCATGCATGACATATATTGTGTTTTTTTCATGGTTGTAAGCCAAAGGATGTGTATTATCTGAACTAAAGTCTCTTATCATGTTCTTTGCTCTTGGTGGCTTTACTCTCCAGGGCAGATATGCTGAGACCATGCTTGAAGGCTGAGGCAGCCAGTTTTGTGGCTAAACAGGATCTATGATGAGATAAAGATTTGGAGCCAAAAATGAATTTACTAAATTCTAAGGGTTTTGTTTTGTTTTAAATGAGAGCTACGCCTTGCTGGTTTGAGATGCTATGCCAGCATGCCCACTTACAGAAATGAAATTAACCATAATACCTTTAGTGACTAATTAGAGCTGAATTCGTAGAGAGCACTAAATAGCCTGACAAAATGCTGTGGACGTTGGGACAGGAGTGTGTGGGGAGGGACGAAGCGACCGTCAGCGACAAGCCTGCATCTTCCTAGGCTCTCCCGCGGGTGTTTTACCTTTGCTGCAAATGAAAACATTTAAATTTCTTTAAAATTACATTTGACTTAATTACACCCAGGCCCTGATACTGCTAGGCACCCATTTTGCCTGCTTCCCCAGGGGATGGAAGCGGCAGGCTCCTCACCCCAGAAAGACTTGCTTTTCTCCGGGACGCTTGCTATGTGCAGAATGTTAATAGCCGGCTGAGCATGAATAGCTCTGTGGCTCCACTTGAAATATAGAAAAATGGCCCAGACATTAAAAAAGATAAAAGCGAAAAGGGCAGTAATGAATTTAGAGGAAAATGAACATTAATGGCACTAGCATTACTCGTGTTCCCACGTAGCAGATTATTGGAAATCTGTCAAGCACACCAAATTATCTACTCGTCGGCTGCTGCGGGCCCTCTCCAGCCATCCAAAACCAGCAAAAGCAAGACAATTTAAGCTAATTTTACTATTTATAACAATAGAACAGGCCATTAAGATAAATTAATGTCATTATCAAGTTTCTATGAAAATGACAAATACCACTATCTGGAGCAACTGAGGGGCTGTTGACTATAATGAAACCCACCGCACAGGTACTAAAGACAGACACTCCAAGTAATTATATTCTAGTAGCCTGTTTGTTTCCTGACCATTCATTTGCTTTCCCCACAATTAGTTCTGTACACAATATGGTGGAAACTAAACAGTCAACACCATGAAGCATTAGGACTAATTGGGCCATTAGGATGCAGTTTCTAGCCTTTTTCTTCCTAAAGGAGCTGGGAGTAAACAGAGCAGAGGGACAAAGGCATAGATTCATCTTAATTTAAGGAAGATACAAACAGGATAATCAATCAGACAGGTGAAGGGGCCTTGCACAGAATTCCCTGAATCCGCCAATGTTCACAAACTCCACAGTGGGGTCCCCTGCTCTACCGTCCTTCTTGGAAGCTTTCATACCAGGATGACCCAGTAGCAGCACTGTGTGCTGGAACAGAGCCACCCAGAGGTGCCAAGAATTCCTATTGAGAGCTGGACCTGGCAGCCCTACCAGCCAGGACGATGCTGAGTCACTTGAAGCTTTGCTATGGAAGAGCCCAGGCCTGCAGCAGGACTGTTGTCATCTGATCACTGCCTTAGGGACAGATTATTGTGAAACTGGCCCCAGCACAGGCTGGCTTTCCCTAAACCAGGGATCAGTGGGAAGAAATTGTCCCCTAGCCGTCCAATGAGAAGTTGGCTGAGCAATGATGGTCACAGAATCACAGTGCTTAGGCACGACCGTTGCACTGCCAATGTGGGTCACATCATAGTCCACCCTGGAACTGCAGAGCTATCCTTATAGAAAGGGTGAGATTCACGAGGCCTCTCATGGTGGTGTGCAGCTGCCAGGGCCACATCGCCATCCAGTCTAGGGTAAGTGAGCAGCGGCTCTTTCCGGACCTTGAAAATCGTCTGCCAGCCCACCTCATCCACCAGAACCAACAGTGCTGGTGTTGTGTCCTGCTTCAAAAAGCCTGTGATTCTCAGGAGAGAGGAAGCATGACATGCAGATGAAAACTTCAAAGATCTCCATGTACAAAGGAGTTAACGCAAAGGAACTACCAATAAAAGGGAGGGGCGACAAAGCAAAACCAGCAACAACAAATGGGAGCCAGTACCTTGAGGCACCAAGGAGACTTCTTGGAAGCCATGTCACATGAGACTTTGGAGCGGCAGCCACTTTATCATGCGATGTCTGCCAGGGCTTGAAAAATATAACAGCAGAGGGGACCTTGGAGATCAGCTCTGTCTGCGGGTGGCTGAGGAGCCGAGAACCAAGGACCAGATTGTAGGGGGCTGGACTCTTTCGCCTGACTCCTCCACACAGGTGCGTAGGTGTACACATGTGTCAGTGTGTGCGCACACCTGTACCTGTGCCCAGCTCTAACACCGCTATCATCCATTCACAACTGGAACTACAAAACCAGGGTTCTTCTAAGAAAAAGCATGCTCCTGCCGTCACTGTGAGCCTGAAGACGCAGGTCGGTGGTTGTCAGTATTCCCTTAAGTCCATATCACAGTCTCTGCTCTTTCCCAGACCATCCAACTCCCATTCCCTGCCTTAAGGGGCTTGCTACTGACCCACTGGCCCCAGCATGACTACAGCCCACCCACTCTCTAAAGGCAAGGCAGGATGCTAACTTTCCTTCCTGTGTCCTGGGCCCCAGGGAAAGGTCTTTCCCAGACCAGGGATATGGGCTTTGGTCCTCCTTCTCTTTAGTAGCATATCCTTACATAAAACAACGGGTTGCATTATGACACTTGTAGGTCATGTTCTTTCCCGATGCTCGTGGCATTGACCTCTCCGGCTGACATCTTTCTATTTCCTGAGTCATCTCCCATTCTACTTTCATGCCTGTTCTACTTTCTTTCTGTGACCCTGGCTGAAAATAACTTGGGGAGTAAAAGAGAGATTTGTCTTAGGGTTTCAGGTCACAGTCCGTCATACAGTCCGTCATCGAGGGAAGTCAGGGACTGAAACGGTAACCAGGGAGGAGAGCTGCTTGTTGGCTTTCCCAGCCTGCTTTCTTATATAGCTCAGGTACACTAGCCTAGGGATGGCACCACCCACAGTGGGCTGGGCCCTCCTAAATTAATTAGCAATTAAGAAAATGCCAGCTGGGCATGGTGGCACATGCCTTTAATCCCAGCACTCAGGAAGCAGAGGCAGGTGGGTCGCTCTGCAAGTTCAAGGCCAGCCTGGTCTACGATGTGAGTTCCAGGACAGCCAGGGCTGTTACACTAAGAAACCCTGTCTGGGGGTGAGGGCAGGGAGAGAAAAGAAAGAAAGAAAGAAAGAAAGAAAGAAAGAAAGAAAGAAAGAAAGAAAGAAAGAAAGAAAGAAAGAAAGAAAGAAAGAAAGAAAGAAAGAAAGAAAGAAATGAAAGAAAAGAAAACGCTCCCACAGTTATGCCCACAGGACAATCTGTCTGAAAAAGTCCCCCAGTTGGACTTCCGCCTGTGTCCAGTCCGGTTGATAAGTGAAGCTAACTAGGGGAGTTCCTTTATTATATTTGATCTATATTTTACATATAAGAGAAGACATCCTTTTCTGTTTAGTCTAATTTGCTTGACACGCTGATGCCGTTTCATCCATTTTCCACAAATGACACGATGTTGCTCTTCTTGATGACCAAATAAAACTCCTGTGTGTGTGTATGTGTGTGTGTATGTGTGTATGTGTATGTGTGTGTGTATGTGTGTGTGTGTGTGTGTGTGTGTGTGTGTCACATTTTCTTTAGATGGTGACCTCTTGATGGGCTCCGACGCTGGTTCCATACCTTGGGATGTGACTAGACCTGGTGCTCAGGTGTCTCCACAAGGCAGACTTGGATTTCTTGGGGGATGTGCCCAAGAGCAGCAGCATGTCTGGGGCATATGGTGATCCTAGTTTTAGCTTTCTCAGGGAGCCCCATGCTGGCTCGGGGTGCTAGCTTTCTGATAGCAGTGACCTGGAGAGTAAAGGGCGCACAGCCAAGGGCCGTGGAGTGGAAGAGGGAAGCAGGGGGCAGGGATTCTGAGAAGGAGCTGTTTGCAAAGGGGTCTCAGCCACTGTGCTCAGAACTAAGGTCCCTAAGGGAGACACACTGCTTCGCTTCCCCCACACCCTGGGATGCTCGGGCTCTGGGGCTCTCGGGGACTTGGAATGCAGGTTCCATCCCGTTCTGACGGGTGTCATCCAATTAGTAAATTTACTTATTACTAGTGGATTTTAAAGACATGGTTTCTGAGCAAATTAGACAATGCAGTAATTATATGTACCCGCTGAGTAATGGTGTTCATCATCCCCACTCCAAGTTCAAAGCACTCCAAATGATGAGACGAATTGTCCTCAGCTTCCCAAGAGGGTAGCCACTTTATTCTAGCAACTTCCTAATGAGAAAGCCAAGGGACCCAAAGGCGAAAAGTCCAAGGCAACAATCTGGAAGATACAGCCTGCCACATTGTGCAGGAACGCCCCCCAGTGGCAGGCTGTCTTTGCATCCTGCAGCATCAGGCCTCACTGGGCCTCTCCGCTGTCCTGCAAGCCTGTGATTGCCTAGCCTTGCACTGTGCAGAGACTCTTTTCCCCTTTTAGTTAGACCAGATGACAGGCACTGGGTTAAGTGTATTTTCTGTTTTATGCTTTCTGTGAGGCAGGTTTTCTTACAAGAGTAAATGAAACTTAAACAAATCGGGAACTATGTTGGTGCCTGGCACTGCTACCATACTGGGCCGTGGCACTGCTAATAGATACCGAGATTTGGGGTCAGAATTCAGGGCACCTGCCTGACCAGCTCTGTGCTTTGCCCCCCCTCCCCTCCCAGGGCAGGGCACTTCCTCCCTGAGGCTCTTTCACCAGCAAGTTCAAGTTTGCGGAATTCTGGTTCCATCGCCTCCCGCCCTTCACCTTGGCCATGTTTTATAAAACACTGAGCCTCAGCTTCCCCATCCATGAAATGGGGGTGAGCGCTAGCCCCATCTGGTCATTAACGGATGTTAAGACAAGATATTTCCACTCCCAGAGCCTCTTTGACCCTCTCTGGTTGATTTCAAGGCTTCTAGTGCTGCACTGGCCAATTACGGACTGTGACAACCCTCATTCTGCAAAAATCACACAGGCTTTTACAGATCTTCACGGGAAGGAAATGGGCTAATGTGCTGTTTCCCGGCGTGTGCTGGCACCCGATCTCTCTCTAATGGGCTCAAATTGCTGTTTTAGAACCTAAACCATGAACTTAAACCCTCCCGCAGACATGTACGGGGGGCGTCCTCACTTCTTATGTTTCCAGAGAAAATGAAAGCTGAGAAAAACATCAGGCCTCCCCCTACCTTCGAAGAGCAGGGCAATGGTGACCTCCTAAAGGTGAGTGACGGGGATATTTTAGGAAACCCTTCTGATTTCAGAATGGGTTATAACTTCAAGCACGGATTGATCTCTCCATGACACTGTTCTCCTGCAATCTTGAGAAGGGCAAGACAGACTTAGAGTCTCCAGAGGCCAAGGGTCAAGGGTCATGGGTCTAGGGCACACTCTGGTGGTTGCAAGTCTCTGACCTGCAACCTACCTAAGCTGGCCACACCTCTGAAGATTGCTACCAAATTCCCACGCAGGCCCTCTGGGTGGCTTCGATTCTTGAGAACCAACCTTGCTTTTAATAAATACTTTCTAGGCAGAAACTGGTAAGTCAGCCATGAACACCTTACATAGCCCAGCACTGTGTGCGGTAGTCTGTTCCCTGGAGACCCGTAGAGTCCCATGAGGTAGACACTGTGCTGGAATGAGGGGCTTTGACATTTATATGCCACACCCACATCATTGCTGATTGGCAGGATGGACAAGACAGCAGCTAAGTCACTCCAAGTTCAGCTAGATCCTGGTTCTTCCTTCCTTTAGCCCCACTGACCTGCCCTTCCCTTAGCTACACGGACCTGCCCTTCCTGTGAGCACCCAGGACACACCATGGCAAAGTACCGGTGTGCTGGCAGACAAGGCAAGAGCAGGACTGTGACTAAATAATCAAGACATTTACCAGGCAGTGGGGGCACTCTAACCCAGCGCTCAGGAGGCAGAGGCAGGCGGATCTCTGTGAGTGAGTTCAAGGCCAGTCTGATCTACTGAGTGAGTTCCATGGCAGGCTCCAAAAGCGACAGAGAAACCTTGTCAGGTTGATTCTCACAACCGTTTTGTTACAGTAATGGAAAGTTGGGACTGTAGTCTCCGTGAAGACAGGAAAATCTCCACAGGACACAAAAACATCAACTTTCCTCGTTACTTTCTCCACAGCATGAGTTCCTGTCACCAAAGAGTGATCAGCTAAAAGTAGGCACCATAATGAACGAATGGCTGGACTGAACTGCTGGCTGCTCTTCCAGAGGTCCTGAGTTCAATTCCCAGCAACCACATGGGGCCTCACAACCATCCAGAGTGGGATCTGGCGCCCTTTTCTGGCCTGCAGGTGTACGTGCAGATAGAGCACTCACGTACAATGTAAATAAATAATTTTTGTTTGTTTGTTTTTTCGAGACAGGGTTTCTCTGTAGCTTTGGAGCCTGTCCTGGAACTAGCTCTCGTAGACCAGGCTGGTCTCGAACTCACAGAAATCCACCTGCCTCTGCCTCCCAAGTACTAGGATTAAAGGCATGCGCCACCACCGCCTGGCAATAAATAAATTTTTAAAACTTAATAAATTGCTGATGAGGTAAAAGCCCCTGGTGGGCCTCACCTAGAACCATGGACAGGGGTTGAGCACCTTCCCTGGTATTTTTCTTTTTAAGATTTATTTATTTATTATATATACAGTGTTCTGTCTACATGTATGCCTGCAGGTCAGAAGAGGGCGCCAGATCTCATTACAGATGGTTGTGAGCCACCATGTGGTTGCTGGGAATCAAACTCAAGTCCTCTGGAAGCACAACCAGCACTCCTAACCTCTGAGACATCTCTCCAACCCTAGCAAGAATTTTCTAAATATATATTTTGAGGTTATCTACCTCCTGTTTGTTTGTAACAGAAACAGAGTCGGGTTTCTAGTACTGTGGTAGAGACCGGGGTATTATAAGGAGAGAATTTGAATTTTGGCCCAGAAGAGAAAAAAAGCCATTCACCTCATAGCCAGGAAGGGAAAAAAAAAAGAGGAAGAGGGAGGTGCTGAAAAGATCATTCAGTGATGAAGAGCACTTGTTGCTCTTGCAGAGGGCCCAGGTTGGGTTCCCAGCACCCACGTGATGGTTCACAACCATCTGTAACTCCAGTTCCAGCCCTCTACCAACCTCCTCAAGCACTGCACACCAGAGAGTGGTTATATCACTTCACGGGCATGCAGACAGATACCTAACTTACCCAGACCACCATCTACTCTTAAAAGTTCCATCCCTAGCCCCAAATCCCCAGGGTTTGAGCCCTAACCTTTATTACGCGGGACTTTAAGGGAGCCTTTCTCAACTGCAGTGACACTTGACCAACTTTGACGAATGAGGTGACGCACATATTCCTCCCTTAGCTCACTTATTAAATCATGCATGATCTGGGGCTGGAGAGACAGCTCAGAGGTCAAGCGCTCTGGCTGTGCTTGCAGAGGAAGCTGGGTTCAGTCCCGGCACTCACGTGGTGACTCACAACCATCTGTAACTCCAGTTCCAGGGGCTCTGATGCCCTATTGTGCCCTCAGTGGGCACTGCACATGCGTGGGATGCATACACACACGCACAGTAAAAATATAGACATAAAATAAAATAAATAAATCTAAAAAGTTAAAGAATGCATGGCTTGCCCTTTTCCTGCCTTCCCCAGACCCATGAATTGGAGCATGTCCAGTAGCACGTCAGTGGTACCTGGGAGAGCCTTGCAGGTCCCGGTGTGGTAGTCTAAGCCTGGTTTATCATATAAATTTAGCCAACAATTTGCTCCAAAGACCAGTAGTATGGTTTAATTGTGGTTTGGCCTCATTAAGGGAGGATGCGGGTTGTGGCAAGTGGTCCTTGCTCTTTGGGCTGTGCTTCAGTTACCTCTGTGTTATTACAGATCAAGGCTGGATTATGTGTTCTCTGTCTTCTGTGGCCTGCACTTGCCCTTTCGCTCTTCAGATACGTCAGGAGCATGCTAACACCAGGCTGCTGGGCTTCCCGATCTCCAGCATCGTGAGCAAATCCCTTTCCTCCAGGAGTCATTCAGTCTCCTTTTCCTTATAAGTCACACAACAGAAAACAGGCCGAGGCAGCAGAATTCACCCAGGCCTGAAGCAGTGATGCCAGGGAGTCACAGGGGAGCGCATCACAGACACCAAGACCAACCGCCTGCAGATGCACACTTCACACTGAAGCCAGGTGCTTCCCCAGGCCAGTTAGGAGCAGAATCTGGGAGGCAGCCTGCGGTGTTCACCTGACTTTGAACAAGTTCCCTAACCCCGCTAGGCCTGGCTTTTCTCATTGGGACCAACATCTGATTAGCGCTGATTTTAGTCATTATAGGATAAGATGGAAGAGGAGCTTCCTCCCTTCCAGAGATGCCACCCACAGAAGGGGGGTCTGTTTGTAATCACCCAATTCCTCCAAACACTAACAGGCATTTACAACACACTTGCTAAAGAGCTGCACACGTAGCAGATAGCCAGCGACGCAGGAGCTGGTGCATACGGGCCACCTTGTCCTCATCTCTTTCAGGGAGCTATCCCCATCCCGACTCCCGGAACAGCATCATAGGCCAAGTCGTTTCTATTTACTTGGGATTTTCCAGTTGGTTTGGGTCCAGCTTATTTGATAAATTAGGGTTTTATTGTCAAGCTAATGGTCGCAACAACTTGTGACTTACTGTAATTTTGAAAGGCCGGGATCCAGAGCAGTTGAATTTGTAACAATTACAACTTACCATGAGAGTCCGGAGCGGGCACTTCCTGCGTCTCAGGGGAGACTGTGGGAAGGCCTGGGAGCTGGCGCTCACACTGCCCATCGGCTCACTCAGCCCTCTGCTTGCTAGCCTAGGACCTAGGAATGAAAACCTGCTGCAGGAGAGACTTCCTTTGTCCCATAGCCGTCACCAAGGTTCAGCTAAGTAGATCCCACAGTAGTGATGACTTCGGGTGTTACAGATTCTTTTTCAGATAGTGCCCCTGATCTTCTGGGACTATGTGGCAGCCGTTTCTGCTTGCCCTTGGGAGATGGCAGAGGGCAGGCATCAAGGTTTGGCTTAGGGTGAAAAACTGAGACAGGAAGCCTACAATAAAGGTGATGACCCCTTGTCCTAGTTCCTCTCATTTCAGGACTCTGGGAAGGACAGGACGCCTCAGGCTGCTGTGGAAGTGGAGAGTTCCCCGGCTGTGGGGACCGATACAGTGCAAGGGAAAACGGGCATTATTTCTTTTCTAATCAGTATCATGAGGCATTTTTCAAATTAACCACTTTCCTCCAACACTTACCATATTGAGTGGCTTGAGGTACAGCCATCAGGGCAGACTCTGCCATCTGCATTTAGAAAATTGCCTATACATTTATTAAAGTGAAATTCACCCGTTAATTAATGCCGTCCCCCCTGAAGACTCTCATTAGCACATCGAGCTAATTGCTGAAGCCGCAGGCCTAGGGCTGGCGGTGTGGGTTGTGCCTTTCTTTCCTTTTGCAGTAAAAATCTGCTCCGGCTTTGCCCTTTGTGCGATTTGCAGAGAAATTCGACGGTATGAGGGCGACCTTTGGATGCAGGAGCTGAGGCGACTTTCAGAGCACTTTCCCTCCGTGTGAGGTATGGACAGCTGTTACTGCAACAAGAGATGCTTCCAGCATGAGGGACGGGTCTGGCTCCGCAGTCTGTCAGTCTCTGGGATGGTCAGGAGACCAGTTCTGGGAGAGATTCCAAGTCCCCTTTACTGAGTTCTGCCATACACTTGGTCTCCTCTTCTCTTCCCATCCTTCAGTGTTACTCTCCCCTCTTCATCAACAAGCAGGTAAGAAGCAGGACTCATGCAGATCAGAGGGCTTAGGTGTATTTCTATCAGCGGAAGGCACGAGTCGGGTAGGGGAGAGAGAGAGTCTCCCCCTGGGGTAACGACTGTGGTACAGACCCGCCCTGTGCAAAGCTTTCTGCTAGCCTTAGCCCTTAGAGTTCCAAAGGCAATCTTTATTTGCTCTACCAGGCACTGGGTTGAGTCCTAGCACCAACAAAAATCAAAACTACAGTCGCCGTTTTGGTTGGGCAGGATCAAGACACGTCTTACCGCTTACACGTCACAAAGGATGTTTGAGGTTCACATTCCCAAGCACATTACTTACTTGGCACGTTGCCCTGTTCTCCCCTATACTGGATCCTCGGGAAGATGCTAAGGGTAGTGGTATAAATAATGAAATCCCCAATCTGTCATCTAATCCCAGTTCCTGGGGCTTCGAGTATTACCCCATATAGCAGCAAGGACTTTGCAGGTGTGATGAAGTGAGGATTGGAGAGGGGAATGCATTCTAAATCATCCAAGGGGCTTTGGCAGGCACTCATGTCAGAAAGGCAAGGTCGAACACTGAGCCAGAAGCATACAGAGCGACAGAAACACTGGAGCCTCTTCAGTCCTTGGCAGGAAGCAGTTTCTCCGGTAGAGTCTCCAGGAAAATGACTTTGAGAGTCTGGCTGCCAGAATTGTAGGGAAGGAAGGTATGAGGCTCAGGTTGTTGTCGGAATGACACAGTGAACCCACTAGCTTGCCCGAATTGGTTAGGAAGGAATTGTGTGGCAAACCTGGAAGACACCGGCAGAGCTGCTGACTTTCCTGCCTTCTGGACAGGCTGTACAGTGTGAACGCTGACCTTCCACGGAACTGGAGCCTGGAGACAGCACTGACGATCTGACTCTAGCTTGTCCCATTTCCTCCATCTTTAAAGTCGTACACATGCCTGATTCTTACTGGGTAACTGACAAGGGCAAAATGGGATCATGGACATCATCCTGCACACGGCAAATGCTGTGTGTATGGCAGTCTTCCTGTCCTCCCAGGTGGCCATCCTGCTAACACTGTAGGAATGGCATCTGCTGGACCGACCCCAGGCTGATACATACAAGAGATTTGCTGGGGCTGAAACCTGAGTTTAAGTAGAAAATTAATTTATGTCCCAAGGTGATTTTATCCAGTGTTTTCAGCGTGTGTTCATTTTGAGTCTACCACCTAAAAGGACTTTTGCCTGCTGTCTTAAGAAGCACGCACTCAGCAAGTTATGCAAAGAGTAACTTCCCTGCAATACACACACACACACACACTACAGGCTCATTATAAATTATACAAATACAGAAAAATAGACCCCTCTATTTCTTGGAGCTTTCCTGTAATTCTGTTTCTATTCTGACAAATATTGCAAATGAATTTTGCATCAGTGATAGGAATACATAACAGTACCTATGCCTCCCCGGCTTCAAAAATTGTTAGAGTCAGAGCTGTGCTATTTCCTTTCTTTCCCCTACCTGAGTGATTAAGCTTTGTTGACATTATCTAAATGCCTAGGCTTATCTTAGATTTATTTTTATGTGTGTGTGTATGTGTGCACGCGCGCGTGCACACGCGCACACTTGGCCTGCACGTCTGTGCGTCATGTGTATGCAGTGCCCACAGTGGCCAGAAGAGGGCATTGAATCCCCTGGGACTGGAGTTACAGAGGATTGTGAGCTGCCATGTGGGGTGCTGGGGACTGAAACCAGGTCCTCTGCTAGAGCAGCCAGTGCTCTAACCACTGAGCCATTGCCTCTCCAGGCCTGCCTAGACAGTCTTTAAAATCCCTGCAGGGCATTCAAAGGCTCTTTTCTCTCCTCTTGAAAAACAAGCATGCTTTCTCTGAGGTTCTGGTTGCTTGTCTGTGCGTTTGTTGATTGAGATCAGGGTCACTGCGCTGGCCTCAGACTCATTGCAGTCCCCCTGCCTCAGACTTCCAAGTTACAATTACAGGAGGATAGGACCATGTTCAGTTTACCCTGGGCTTTTATTTCATTCTTCTCATGGCTTCCTTATTTTTTTAATTCACTGGCGTGTTTTCAGTTAAATGAATGGCCCTGATGTTTTCTTGTTGTTCTGAGTAGGGGAATCCATTCACTTTGGTCTCTGCATCATTTTACAAACTGCTGAATGATTGGCACATAGTACATCATAAAGAACCTCTGGCCAGTTCTAGGACAGTCCTCCACCTCTTGTGCCATGAGCAGCGGAATCTCTGGTGTCTTGAGGCTTCTCTGTCAGTCTGGTTCCATGTTTTCTGTGGTTTTCATGTGGTTTGTCAATCCCAGGATTCCCAGGTTGGAAGCTTTGCCCTCAGTGTGGTGTCACTGAGATGGAGCCGATGGGAAGATGGTGAGTTCATGGAGGGCGCTCTCTTCAGAAGGGATTAAGGTTGCTCTTGTGAGATCCTTGTTAGTTCTCTGGAGAAGTTGGTCTATACAGGCAGAGCTGGCTCTCACCTCCCGGGCTCCGTGTCTCACCATGTGGCCACGAGTAGCACAAGTCTGTGGGACAGTTCCCATTTGAACCACCACAGCCTTGCAAAGCTCCACAAGCATGCCAAGTCTTCATATCGTAACTACCAACTCAGGTTGGCTCAAGCGTCTCTCCTATGAATGACGTAAGGCTATATGACTGTGTGTCAGGTTGACAAAGGGTGGACTTGTGATGGCTAGTCTTGGTTGTCAACTTTGCTACATCTGAAGTCAACTGAAACCCAAATGGCTGGGCACAGCTGTGAGGAACCTTTTCTCT
>JAQHUG010000136.1:4715914-4735741 GCA_028555095.1 Dicrostonyx torquatus
AGCATTTTTTTTAAAAAGGTGCCATTTTATATATATATATATATGTGTGTGTGTGTGTGTGTGTGTGTATGTATGTATATATAGATATATATTTTATATCTAACAAGTGCTTGCCTGCATATGTATCTGTGCACCACATGTGTGCAGTCTCCCCAGAGGCCAGAAGAGGGTGTCAGAACCCTAGAACTAGAGTTACAGTTGAACATTTAGATACCGTGTGAGTACTGAGAATCTTGACTGGTTGCTCTACCAGAGGATGAGAATCTTAACCTCTGAGCCATCTCTGGAGCCCCTGAAATGACATTTCTACTTCATCCTTGTAAACAAACCCTTAGGTAAACTTCATTTTTGAGCTGGTACTGTAAGATCTAGGGAACAATAGATGTCACGAATGTGAAAGAAAAGGTAGAGATCGAAGAGTCATGCTGTGCTGCTCAGTCTGGTCACCAGCTGTACTAGGGATGGTAGCCGCCAAGGGGCCATGTCTTGGTGTTTCCTTCCTATGCGTGGATCTGGTGGTCTGTGTGCCGTAAGGCGCCAGCCACAGCCTTGCCTACACCATGCTGTGCCATACTAGCAGAGCATGGCATCATCGATTGCATGGTAATATACTTTCCCCATTACTTTGTCAGGATGGCTGTCCTTCTGAAGAGGCTGACGCTGCAAACCTCAATTGGAAGATGTTTCAGAAAACCCACTGTGAAGCCAGACCCAGCACAGCTGTCCCTGACTGCCTCCACCACGAAGCTCATGTACCTCACCTTTGCCAAAGGTTTCAGTAGTGCTGGAGACGCCCACAGTGAGAAGAGACAGAAGAGGAAAGATGCTTTTACTAACACTGGAAGGAAAATTAGTGAGCGGATTATCCGCGTCCTGGATGAGAAAGGCAGTGACCTGGGACTGATGCACCGAGCCAAAGTGATCAGACTCATGGACAAGCAGGACTTGAGGCTGGTGCAGAGGAACACCAGCTCAGAGCCACCAGAGTACCAGCTCATGACCGGAGCGCAGATCCACCAGGAGCGGCTCAAGCTCCGGGAACAGGAAAAGACCACCCCAAAAGCTGGTAGGTGCTTTAACGTTTGTGCCACAGTGGTTCTCAACTTGTGGGTCGAGATCCCCTTTGCACAGGCGTATACGAAACAGCAAATCACAGTTATGAAGCAGCAATCAGACCATCTTATGCTTGGGGTCACCACACCATGAGGAACTGTATTAAAGGGGACAACAGGCACAATACAGCAACACTCACGCTCATGTTTGCCAAGGTGTCAGTGGGACATGAGGAACTGGGAACTGGTGTGCCTGGTTTCACCATCAGTGCAGGGAGGTGCACATCCCTCACTTCCATTCCCCTCATTTTCGACGTCCCATGTCCATCACTTCTTTTTTTTAAAACTGTCAAGTGTGGGGGGAGACAGTGTAAGCCTGCCAGAGTGATGGAAGTCACTGTCATCTTGCAGCCTGGGCTCCAGATGCAGATGGGGCTGACGGGGCTAACGGGGCAGTGAAGTGACACTTGAACGAGATGTTTTCCAGATCCAACCTCCTTCCTGTCATTTTGCTTTTCAAGCACCTTATAAATGCTGGAACTGTTCACAGTACCCCTGGCCTGTGCACATGGCCAGTCACCTTCAGGCACCTGTCACGGAAGCCACCTGGAGACCAGGAACTGGGCAATGAATGAGGAGGGTTGACTTTTATGGCTCCTAGGTATGGAAGACTCTGTTCCATGGGCTTTATGCTGTGAAAAGGATTGGGGAATTGTCCCCACCTTACAAGGCTGAGCACTGTGAGGAAAGATAACCTGTTTTATTACACCCTAGGAATGCTAACCAGAAAAACAGACATTCATAGGAAACTAGCGAGATGAGGAAGTCAGGATATGAAACCATGTCACAGTCAGAAAATGTGGAAAAGACTGGGAGACTGGAGAGCCTGGCGACTTTCACTCCATTCTGAAAGAGACCCAAAGCCAACTGGTGGAAAACAAGGGGTGCTAAAAAGTTTTTAAAGACCTATAAGAAAAGGTAGTAAAGATGGTCGTGGTGATGCACACCTTTAATCCCAGCACTCAGGAGGCAGAACCAGGTGGATCTCTGAGTTTGAGACCAGCCAGGTCTACAAATCGAGGTCCAGGATGGCCAGGGCTGTTATACACAGAAATCCTGTCTTGAAAACAAACAAAAAAACAAAGGAAAGGTAATAAACAATTTTCTGTCATCCAGAATCAGTGAATCTGGCTGTGATTCAGGTTTAAAACATTGTGGAAAAGTTGGAGTCTCCTCCACCCTCCCAAGAGATGTTCTCATGAACTTAAGCCAGTGTTAACATGACAGATGTTCAGAAACAGTATGTAGATTGTTTTTTAAAATGGCACATCCCACGTTTGCAGGATAGCTGTGGGTAAGTTATTGGATCTGATTTGTTAATCCATCTTCATGGCATCTGGCCTCTTCCTAGTTCTTTATTCTTATGAATGCTTGTGTGTACTCTGGGGTCTGTGAACCTAAATGGGCCAGGATGCAGCACCTCTGTGTTCCCGGTACTGTCACAGTGATTTTCAGCATAGTGACAGTGAGGAGCCACTGCTTAAGGCTTCCCTTCTGCTGTCTGAGCGAGTCTCTGAGTTGTCCACTATGCCCCAATTGTTTCTCTTGGGTGGTCTTCCTGCAGATTCATAGCTCAGTCTGACACACAGTCTGGGGGCAGGGGTCAGTGGGTGAGAATGCTTGTGCACAAGAATGGTTTGAATCCCCACAACCAAGTAAAATCAGTCTCAGCAGCACTCCAAGCCTGCCCCTTTGGGGAGATGGGAGCGGAGGCAGGAGAGTCCCTGGAAGCCCACAGGCTAGTGACCCTGGTGTACAGTGTGCAAACAAGACTCTTTCTCAAGGGAGGTGAGGACCGCACACACAAACAGAAGCACACATGCATACACACGTGCAGTCACAAGCACAAGTGCACACATACACACAAGCCTTAGATTTTAACTATTAGTTTAGCACATTAAAAACAACAAACCTCTATGCCGGTCTCCCCCACTTAAGAAAGCAGCTGAATGCTCCATGAGGCTGAAAAGAGATGAAGGCTCAGAGGCTGTAGGCCTCAACTCTTACCAGTGTGTGCGGAAGCTGTTTCAAAGGAAAGCAGAAACAGACCCAACAATAAACTTCACTGTTTCCACCCAGGACCAGCTGTGACAAAGGAACTCATTTTTTCTTCAAGTATTGGACAGCATGATTTGGACACAAAGAGTAAACAGATTCAGCAGTGGATTGAGAAAAAATACCACGTTCAAGTCACAATAAAGAAGGGGAAGAATGCAGACCAGCCAGGGAATGAGCCGGTGAGTAGGTGTGAGCACCTGCTGAGTCTTTGTTCTCCCATGCAAAAATACAACTGTCAAAAAATTGTAAGACTACAGGCAAAGAAACTGACTAGTAACCACCAACCTGTGTGGTACCAGCTTCCTAGTGTCAGACTGTACACCTACTGTATGTTTTCCGTTATAATGTATTTGCCATGTGTAAACTGTTCTGGGGACTAGAGATGGCTCAGTGGTCAAGAGCACAGAATACTCTTACTGAGGACCCAGGTTCAATCCCCAGCATCCACATGGCAATTGACAAATTTCTAACTCCAGTTCCAGGGAATGGTGCCATCTTCTGGTCTCTGTGGGCGTCACACACATGTGGTGTACGTACATACGTGCAGGCAGAACACTCATAGTTTTTTTAGAACTGTAATATAAAAGCTATATTTCCTTTTAAAAAACTTAAAAAGCAGATAGTTCGTAGGATTCTCTTCTATTCACCTGTTCTCTGGAGAACTTTATTCCTTAGAATCGCTGGAGTTTCTGTGCTGTGCTGTTTGGCTTTTAATCCTAGCTCACTTTATCCACACCAAAGGCAGCACTGGTACAGTGGGTTTGCAGCCTAAACTGCTTGCATCACATACTCGCAGGGCACAGCTCAACTGCTTCTGACTGAGTCCAGGTGGGACCTACTTCCCTCCCTTCAGAATAAGGATGGTACTTTGCCAAGACCCAAAGCCAGTGCCTGATTTTGGGAAAGCATGGGTGGGCTAGCTGCAGTCCATCAGTGTTAGCACACACATGGAGTTCCTGTGGAGATGTCAGTGCCCAGCAGACATGGGAACTGAGCAGCCTGTCACAGAAGCTCCAATGTGCAATGTTCAGTTTCACCACAGTATCGGAGACAGAGTTTAATTTAAACTAATCTTGCACTGTTGTCCTTTGTAGGATGAGATATTTAACCAGATTCTCCAGACTATGCCTGGAATAGCAACCTTTTCAAGCAGACCAAAAGCCATTAAAGGAGGAACGGCCTCCACATGTGTTTTTCGTCCCTTAAGCAAGAAAGAAGAGAAGGCATACAGAGACTCTCAGGAGGCGGGGAGAAGAGACACTCTGAGCAAGGACGACAGAAACACAGAGTCAGAAGTTCTGTGTCACTGACTTTAATAAAAGAATTCAGGCTCATGCAAAAGCTCCTGCTGGCTGCTCTAAAGTCCCTCATGTGGCCAGTGCTGCTCAGTGGACGGTAAGTGATGCAGCTGGTGGGAGCATCTGGCCTTGCGGGCTGCTGCTGGACTGTGCACTTTTAGGCTCGGAGGAGTCTGGCTTTTGTTTCCTTTTAGGAGGGAGGTACCCACTGAGGTGAGAGGCCAAGCTCCTTCTTTCCTGAGGTGGTTTTACCTTTGGGAGTAAGGAAAACGGACAACTCAATTCCCCTTCAGAATTGCTTGTGTCACAACCATATCCACTTTGATGGAGTCACACCTTCAACAGGTGGACACACACAGCAGTGGGGGCGGGCCAGGTGGAGTCACACATTCAACAGGTGGACATGTACAGGGTAATGTGGGCAGGGCCAGAGGTGGGGAGAAGAGGGACAGATGCCAAGCAGACCTTACAGCTGAGGGCTGGTCCAAGCAGTTCGACTTACTTTGAGCTTCATCCTCTTCTTGTCAGGATCGTGTACAACGCTGTGCCTTATGAGGCTTTGCTGCAGTGCAGGAAAAAGAAGGCCACTTTAGAAACCCTTGGTCCAGGGCTGGAGAGGTTGCTCAGTGGTTAGAGCATGTGCCACTCGTGCAGAGAACTGGGTTCAGTTCCCAGAAACCACATGGCAGCTCAGAACCACATGTATGTTGGTTCCAATAATTAAGCTTTAAAAAGATTAAAAATTCTTGGGTATCTGCTAACATTAAAATGTCATGAAATGCTACAAACTACCAGCTGCCTTTCTGTTGTGGAATGAATTTGACTTCTACCCAACTCCCTGACCAGAGCCTAGGAGACTTCCACTCCGCAGCAGGGTGACGTTCACACTCTTTTCCAAGGGCCGTGCAGTCTACTGACTTAGATCTTGCCTGAGAAGGGAAGCCTGCTGGGATTGAACTCCCAGCTCATGCTTGCTTTGCTGACTCTCTGTGGCATCCTTCAATGCCAGATTAAAATCTGGCCTCTGCCCTGCTGGCTGGCAACAATGGTCACCACAACACCTATCACTTTGTGGACTGATCTAAGCTATGCTTGGCGAGTTTACAGTCCATATTAAGAGCTCTTAAGAGACCAGCTAGGCTGAAGCAAACTGCACAGTCCCCTGCTAGGAACCATGTTCTCACCTGACCCTGTGAATCATGCCAAGATCCCACAGCCCAGAGGTTGCCCATCCGTGGTACCCACCTCCTTTCTCAGGCCCTACGTGATGTTCTACAAGTTCACAGAGTATTGGCTCTCTAAGTAAGTGGAGATAAAGGACCCTGGCTCTTCCACAGCACAGCCAGAATCCCCTAGAGCTGTGGTTCTTAACCTGTGGGCCAAGACCCTTTTGAGGTTGACTATCAGATATCCTGCATATCAGAGATTTACATCATGATTTATAACAGTAGCAAAGTTACAGTTATGAAGTAGCAATGAAATAATTTTACGGTTGGGGGTCACCAAATGAAGAACGGTATTAAAGGGTCACAGCATTAGGAAGGTTGAGAACCACTACCCTAGAGCACTTGTCAAAATAGGTTCATCAGCTTCCAAACCTGGGGCTTCTGGCCCGGCTGGGTCAGAATAGGGACCTGGGGTTCTGCAGGCTGGACATGAAGACCACCTGGTTGGAGCAGGACACTCACTTTCATTGCAAACGTCTTGCCACAGCCAGCATGCTCACACAAGAACGGCCGCTGTTCCTCGTGGAAGGAGAGAATGTGGCTCTGCAGGTTGAACACAGTAGTATAGGTTCTCCCACAGCCTTCTCGCAGACAGTGGTACACGTCTCTCTCTGGAGCATGAGTCTTCATGTGCTGCTTAAGGTAGTCTTTGCGCTTGAATGTCTTCTGGCACACTGCACAGGTGACTTCCTCTGGTGGGGAGACACTCACTTAGCCAACCTCTCTATTATTGCACGTCTAGTCCCGAGACTACATACAAACCGGGGATGTCAGAGGAAACTTCAACCCCTCGTCTCACTGCTGCTGGCTCCGAATCCCTCAAGTTCTCTCATGACTCCCAACTTCCCTGACTCTTCACTTGGCAAGCAGCAGGTGTCCCTAGCATGGTGACTAGGCAGGTGAAATTAATGCCCATGGCATCTGCCTCTGTCCTTTGACGTGCAGCAACATTTCCCAAGAAGCCCTGCGGGGTTGCAGAGTCTCACAAAAGCCAAGTGCACAGCAGCACCAGCTTGGAGATGTGCAGCCCAGGAAGCCAGCGCTACACATGACGCAGAGCCCTTCCTTTACAGCATCGCTGTGCACTTCAGTCTTTCAGAGTAGGCCATCAGCTCCCCAGGGCCGATGCCCTCCCTCAGCTCCATGTCTGCCTACCTTTATGGGCTTCCCTCATGTGCTTCAAAAGCTCTGTCCATGTTTTTGCCACAAAGGAACATCCCTTTTGACACAGATAGCCTGTTCAAAAAAATAAAAAACCAAAAACAGAAAATTATCCACTGCCTATTCTGAATGCCCAGTGCAAACCCTGATGACAACCAGAAAGGAACCATGTGCCCATGTAGTCTTTCTCCTCTCTCAAAACTGTGCCGCTTTGCTGGAGGCAATGAAGTGGGGGTGTTACGCTCACTGCTCTGGAAACTTGGACTGTTTTTTTTTACTTTTGCGCACTGTAGAGTAGCTAACTAGAAAGAGACACAGGTGGTACATAAAAGGGCTATTAATAAACTCGAAGCATAGCCGAGTGCTTAGTGCCACACTGGGTTTAAATGGCAAAGACCCAAATAACAGAGCAGTGTCCTTTGCCACACAGCTCTGTGTACTTAGTGTGACCATGAAGCAGACCACGGATGCCAAACAGCCTGAACAGCAAGCACATCCTGCTGTTGGTGTGTCTCCCAGTGCCAGCATAGTGCCCATCTGTACGTACCCTCGTGAACCTTCCCGTGCCGTTTCAGCCTGCTGGGTGAGGCAAAGTGCTTCCCACATCCCTCCTGGGGGCACCTGGGAAAGCAGCACAGGAAGCGTTAGCCAGTCCCTTACCATGGAGAACTTTGCTGAGATCCTCTCACCAGAGCCCATCGCTTCCCACACCAAATCTGTCACCAAAATAAAGACTCAGCTATGGCCCTAAATACAAACACCAGGGACTTGGCCAGCTTTGGAGCAAAACAAGCTATTTTGAGAAAAAAAATCACACATCTTTTGTTTATGTTATCAAATTAAAAGTTCTCATAGTTCTGAAAATACCCTGCATTGTGGCTACAGAAGCTCCTTCAGGAGGCTGGCTGACTTGGTTTAGGTGATACTGAACCATCCTGAGCTGTCTGTGGTGTGGCCAAAGTGATACACGTTGTCAAATAAGAACATAGCGCGGGGCCTGGAGGTGCAGCTCAGTGGGGACAAGCACAAGAAAAACACCAACAACAGATGGTATTTGTAGCTGGGCGATGGTGGTGCACATCTTTAATCCCAGCACTCGGGAGGGAAGCAAAGACAGGCGGATCTCTGTGAGTTCAAGGCCATCCTGGTCTACAAGAGGGAGTGAGTTCCAGGACAGCCAGAGCTGTTACACAGAGAAACTTAAAGAAACAAAACCAAACCAAATGGTGTTTGCTGCTGGGCATGGTGGCCCACGCTTTTGATCCTTGCACTGAGGAAAAGGGGCAGGACAACTGAGAGTTCAGGGCTAGCCTGAGGAAACACAAAAGGGAAACAACCAGTGAGGAAAGGAGATGGAAACCGCACAGCAGTGCAGCACCAGGGCCACAGGCCTGTGGGTGACACTGCACTGTCACTGCAGCAGCACAGGGCAAAGCGCAGCCGGTGGGAGCCAGAAGCAAGGCCCCGGTCAGCCCAACTCTGCAGGGAGGCACCACACAGGCAGGTGTGTGCTCCCTGGCACACACACCGGACCACCGCACCCCGCCCCATGTGTCCTGAGTACTCAGGAAACCCTCAGTGCAGATGGAGCCCAATTACTTCCGTTCTGTAGAGAAAAAGTCTTCATAAACCCGAACAGGCGGTTCCTCGCCTTCACTTCAAGCTTAGACAGCGCTGCAAGACTCCACAAGCTGTTCCCCACACACACAAAATGATTTTTAGAGACATGAAAACAAATATAACTGTCCAAGTCCCCATGTACACACACGACAGCTCCGTTCAGGACCCTGATCTTTGTCCTCCACTCTGAACTGCAGTGTTGGCAAAGCACTGACCTGAAGAGTGGCTCGCCCGTGTGCTGGCATTGATGTGTTTTCAGCTGCTGGTGCTTCTTAAAGGCCTTCGTGCAACCTTCAAAATTGCACTGTGAAGAAACAAATGAAGGGAGAGACTCGACAGTTGCTGAAGTCCTCTCGAGGCTACAGATGGCTCACTTCTCTCTCACAGGACCCAAGTATGGACTCTAGCACTCACTTGGTGTTTCACAAGCATCCCTAACTCCAGTTCCAGAGGAACTGACACCCTTTTCTGACCTCCACAGGCACCAAGCATGCATGTGGTGCACAGGCACATATGCAGGCAAAACACACTTGCACATAAAATAAAATGAATAAATATAAGACTTTTAAAGTTAAACAAGAGTTTCTCAGGATCTAAGTGCCTCGGGGAAATATAAACTTTACCCACTTAGTCCCTGTGAAATGTTTCATCTCAAAACCTTAAAGAGCAATGACATTCAGAAAAGCAAGCATGCTTCTGCTGGGGTAGCCATCAGTAACACAGGGTGCCCAAAGTGAGTCTGCAAAGTGAGAACTTGCGTGTTGAGGACAGTCAGTGGTGGGCCTCACATACCCTGCAAGAGGAAATCTGCCTTCTGCAAACTCACTTTGGTAGCAAATGTAAAAGTCGTCAGAGTTGGGGCACATAAAGCCATACTCACTAAATACTGCTTCTGTGGATTTTCATGTTTGCGTTCAATGTGTTTCTTCAAGTTCGATTTTGTGTTGAATTTCTGATTACAGCCATTATCTTCACAACTGCAAGAGATTGTATAAACCAAAATATAACACACTAAGGTAAAAGAAAGTTTAGGGTATGAACATCTGGGGCTGGAGAGACGGCTCAGTTAACAGCACTGGCTGCTCTAGCAGAGGACCCAGGTTCAGTTCCTAACACCCACGTGGTGGCTTATAACCATCTGTAACTCCGGTTCCAGGGGATCTGATGCCCTCTTCTAGTCTCCACAGGCACCCTGCACACACAGCACAGAAATTCATGCAGGCAAACCCCCATACACATAAGATAATAAAATAGTATTTTTAAAAAAAGATCTGCACAGCCTTCTACATTATAAAAGCTGATGATTCCAAAGAACACTGCAAAGTAGCCTTTTAGTAAATCCCAAAGTGTCAAGCTGGGATTGTGGCTCGGTGGAAGGTCTTGTGTGTGTGTCGCGGGGTGGGGGACAGTACCACATGCCAAACCATGTCCTCAGCTTGGACAGGTGTGCAACAGGATGCTTTGCACATCTACTCTGGGCAAAATGCACACTGGCTCACCCATCTCTGTACACTGGCAAAGGAAGGGGAACACTGGCCTCGGACGCCTGAATGCTGCTTGGGCTTCAGGTTCCACCATTTTGACTTAGAATCTTTTGTGAGAAATGTCACCATAAACTGCATTTTCAACAAGGAGAAGAGACTAACTCTAGTATTATCACTACAGGTAAAAAATATCCTTGGCACAGAACTGTGACCCACTCTCCCCTCTGGGATGTCACTAAGCCATTCCACTTCCCCTTGGCCTTGAAGGAGTTAAGTCCCTCCTGAAGAGTTCATGGCCCTGAGCAATGAACTAGGAGGAAGCCTTTCCCAGTGTCCCTGCACTAGAAGATGCCCCTTGGGCACTGTCACCTGGGCAAGGGATCAAGAGATCAGCAGGCACAATGAGGGGGTACAGTGCAGAGGCCACACCAGCACATGGGAGGGGGGGTTATGAGCCTGAGCTTCCTCCCCATTGCCCCTCCAATTAGAGGTGGCCACATGGCTAAGCTCAGGCCACCCTACTCAACTCTCACGGTACCTGAAATGGGAACAGCATGTCTACTGCCCTTGAAAAACCTGGCCACCAGACAGGCATCTTGGACTACAGGGTTGAAGGACCAAGATGAGAGACCAATCTGGAGCCCAAGTCCCCAAAGACCCTGGAGTTCCCTACCCTTTCCAATTCTACTCCTGCATTCCAGTCAGAACACAGAAAGCCCGATGTGTGAGCGGCTTGTGCTTACTTCCTCTTCACTATAAAACTACAGACAGTTAAACACAAGTGCAGGACGGGAGGACAGGGTCACAAATCCTGGCGAGAGCCAATGGCAGGGGCAGGGGCAAGAAGGCCCCTGGCAAGCTGGACAAAAGTGTTGTTGTCAAGGACAGCTGGACCAGTTTCATTTCTGAGGGCCAAGCACACGGGGAAGATACGGAGAAAAGGACAGAAGAGCACAGGCATTGATGACACAGAAGGGACATGGACTCTATACAATCTGAGCACTCTATACGGTCATAAAGTCACCTGCTCTTGATGACAGCCAGTCTGATCCACAGGCCACACTTCGAGGTTCAAATTCAGGCTGTCAAGCTTGGTGGCAAGTACTTTTACCCGCTAAGCCATTTCGCCCACACCCTCCATTTTTTTTGTTTGTTTGTTTGTTTTTCAAGACAGGGTTTCTCTGTAGCTTTGGAGCCTGTCCTGGAACTAGCTCTTGTAGACAAGGCTGGTCTCAAACTCATAGAGATCCACCTGCCTCTGCCTCCTGAGTGCTGGGATTAAAGGCGTGCGCCACCACCACCCGGCACACACCCTCCATTCTTAATCTTACTAATCAGCCATCATCCTGCCAGGGCTACATGCAAGACAGAACCCTTACTCACATAAACGGCTTTTCTCCGGTGTGAATCAGGACGTGTCGACTCAGATGGTAGTCTCTGATGAAGGCCTTGCCACACCCCTCATAGTCACAAACAAATGGCCTCTGGTGCAAAGAAACGGGGGAAGAAGGAAAAATGTTACAGTTATTGATTGATTTACTGACTGTGTGTGTGCCACTACATACATGTGGAGGTCAGAGGACAACTTTGAGGGTCAGTTCTTTCCGTCTACCCTTGGGTTCCAGGAATCCAGGTCCTTACATCTGACTCCCAGTGCCCCTCCTCACCAAGCCACCTCATCAGCTCTGTTGTTACAAGTCTGGTCTGTGGTAGGCAAAAGCTTCAGCCTTCCTCTCCACTGTGTCCATTCAGCAAGGCACCTGCTACATGCAGGCAAGAGCTAATTCTGCTGCAACAAATTCCACCATAAACACCCCATCTTCTCACAAGGTCACTGCTTTGTGGACAGACAACGTACTGACTGGTTTTGTCTGCCAATTTGACACAAGTTAGAGTCGTGAAAGGAAGAAGCCTCAGTTGAGGAAATGCCTTGATGAGATCCTGTAAGGCATTTTCTCATTTAGTGATCACAAGGGGGAAAGACCAGCCCATTGTGGGTGGCACCATCTCTGGGTTCTATAAGGTGGGTGGAGCAAGTCATAGGAAGCAAGCCAGTAAGCAGCTCCCCTCCGTGGCATCTGCATCAGCTCCTGCTTCCAGGATCCTGCCCTGCTTCAGTTCCTGTCCTGACTTCCTTCTGTGATGAACAGCAATTCTGAAGGGTAAGCCAAATAAACCATTTCCTCCCCAACTTGCTTTTTGATCATGGTGTTTTGTCATGGCAATAGAAAGCCTAAGACAGACAGCATCTGAAATAAGCAGGCGAACCCACTCCTAGCAGGGACCAGGCTTCCCCAGCAAACCCCTTTTCAAGATTCCTTTGCTATGAGCACATGTGGCCTGTTTGCACATCTCTCCCACAGCATCCCAACCAACAGGAACTCAGGGCAGAGGAAGGAGCAGGTTGTCTCATCCCAGGATAGCTCAGTGTCTGGACTAAGAGATGCCAGAGGCACCGATACAGGAAAATGAATGCATCACAGTTGAAAAAGCTCATAGGTGCAAGGGCGGACAAAGGAAACAGCTCCCAGCCCTAACTGCAATCTCCCTTTGGGACCCTGGAAGGAGGGTGGGGATACTCTGCTGATCATGTCTCAACATCCAGTTTGGTGTACCTAACTATGGAAATCATCTGAAATCCAGGAGAGTGGAACCAAGACCTCATTCACAGTACCAGACAGCCAGTGGACAGGAACACACAGGTGAGCCGCACTGCCAAAAACAGAGTCAAAGAACCTTGTTCAGCTCCAAGTAGGGTCGACACTAATCAAATTATTGTGGGACAATAAACACAACTTAGTGTCCAACCAAAGTGCAGCATTCTGGTCTAGAAGGAAAGGCAAGCTCTGCCTCGGACACGGACAAACGTGGGACCAGAATGGGCAAGGAGAACAGGGGCTAAAGTCACAAAGGATGTTATGAGGGACGGCAGTAATGGCTAAGTCAGCCAAGAGAGGGGCCAGGGTTCATAAGAGCCAAACAGGAAGGCTTTACCTGACTACCCCTTACCCAGCCTCGATACCTAACCAAAGCCCTGCAATTAAAAGGGTGTACACTTGTTGCTTGCAGGGAACCCTTAAGCTTTCCCCTGAAGCAGCTCTAGGAGGCGGAGATTCGCTGGATGGGTGTATCTAGGGGTGTCTAACTTCCAGATTCCAATACCGGTCTGACCCCCTACTAATGATGATTGGGGCAAGGGCTGCCCTACACCTCCGTCCTTGCTCAACCAGGGCCAAGACTAGGACGCAGCCCCCGCGCCGGGCTCGCCACGCGCATTCGCGGCCAGGTTACCTCCCCCGTGTGCTTGCACAGATGCGCGTCTAGCTTCCAGGCTTTGTTGTAACTGGCGCCACAGTCGGGGAAGGAGCAGATGAACCTGCTCCCGAGCGCGAGGCGCGGCGGGGCGGGGCCCGCACAGGCCGCGACGAACGCGTCCTCGATGGTCAGGGACGACACGGCTTCCGCGACTGATACCCGCGGCTCCAGGGCGACGCGGCCGCTCCCGGGCCGAAGCGGGGCAGCCACGTGCCGCTCCTGGAACGCCCGGACAGTAATCAACGTACCGACCCCGGACTCCACACTTCCGGGAACGTGGTCTCGCAGGGCTCCAGGCCACGCCCACCAACCCGCGCCTCGACTGCGCATGCGCAGAGAGGCCCGCCAGAAGCGGCTGGCTGCGCGTGCGTCTGAAAAGCAGGCTTTGTGCTCAACTGTCAGGGCTTTCAGAAACCGGAAGCACTGCTTAAGGGTCCAAAGTGCCAACCTGGTTTAAGATGGCCCGTTCTTCACATTCCAAGTTTGCCCTCTGCCTCCTGCCACAAGCCCCAGACACAGTCGATCTCAAGCTTGTCTGCTCATTCGCATAGCGTGGGAATTTTTCAAATTTCCAAAACCCAGAGTTTATCAGGATCAATTAAACAGTAATTTCTGAGGGCAAATATGCTGATGAGTGTTTTATCGACTTTTTGTTTTTGAGTCCTCAAGTGTTTGGGACCGTTCTCAGTCGTAGGCTTTCCTCTTTCTATTCTCTTGATTTAATCTCTGTATTGGCAGAAACTGAAAAATGCCCTTTTTGAATCTTTACCAGCAAGAGAGTGTGTGTCTATGAAGGGCTGAGCTAGCTGATCTTACTGTTGGCTGAATGGGGATGACCATGAATTACCTTTACTAAAGAATGTTTTGAACGCACTGTACCCCAGTCAAACTAATCCACATAAAAAGGGATTGATTGGCTAGGCGGTGGTGGCACACGCCTTTAATCCCAGCACTCGGAGACAGAGGCAGGTGGATCTCTTTGAGTTCGAGGCCAGCCTGGTCCATAGAGTGAGTTCCAGGACAGCCAGGGCAATACAGAGAATCCCTGTCTCGAAAAAAACCAAAAGGTAATGAAAGAGGGAGGTTGGTTGGAGGGATACAAGAGGGTCTCAACAGACCAGATGCAGAAAGGTCTGGGAACAAGAAAGTTCTTTACAAGTCATTTTCTGGGTCGCTACTGGGGTCTCCTCATGCTCACCCTTGCTCCTTGAATTCATGCCCCCGCGAGCATGTGTGTATTGCTGGCTGGCTTTCACTCGGTCCCCTTCCCACATTCCTTTCTCCCCCTCAGCTGCTCCACTCCAGCTTCAGACACTCCCTCCCAGTTCCGGTCCTCTCCCTACCTCTCTGTCTGTCCTTCCTTTTCTCTGAAGATCAGCTTCTAGAAGATTCTGAAGTCCTGCCCCTGTGACCTGGCTAAACAATATGGTGCCCAGCTAAGATTCAGGCTCTTCTCAGACCTGAACATCTCCGCCCCATTTCCGGGGGGCTAGGCTTGTGAGTCTTGAGGGTCAAAGCTGAAGACTTACTGAGAACTATCACACCCACACTCTAGCTGGGGACTTTCTCCATCACTTGACTTTGTCCTCCATTACTCAGGCAGATCTTCACTCATCCTTGGATTCTGTTCCCAACTTTGAGTCTACTTTGATGCTATCAGTCAGAAGCAACCGCGTGTGGTTTCCAAGCCTAAGTCTCAAGAAAACTTGTCTGTGTCCCCAGCACCTGTGCCATTGCCCAAGGATAACATGTCTGCACTAGTCTGTCCCACGATGAAAAGACTGGAGGAGCAAAGCTGAACCCTACCAGCCCAGCCCAGCATGAATAAGCCAGTCAGCCATGCCAGCCGGATCCAGCATGAATCTGTGGCAATGACTAGAAGCCATTGAGTTGTAGAGAGCTTTGTGGGCCAGCGATTTGGTAGCAATAACCAATACACTGGCTTATGCTCATATAAGAAACACGCTCAGCTGTAGGCAGGTTTTTCTTTGGGCTACCAGCTCACACACACACACATAAATCACAGAGACTTCTTATTAATTATGAAAGGTCAGCCAATGGCTTTGGTTTTGATAATTTAAATTAACCCATATCTTTTAATCTGTGTTCTTTTACGTGGCTTGTTTGCCTTTACTTTGTGAAGCCCATGCTGCTGGCTCCGCATCCCTGGCATCTCCTCAGGACTCCGCCCTTCTTCTTCCTAGCATCCTCTCTGCCTGAAAATGCCGCCTAGCTATTGGCTGTTCAGCTTTTTATTAAAACAATCACAATTGATATATCTTTACACATTGTAAACAAGTATCTCATAACACTCAGCCAACAAACCTGCTCAAATTTGTTTCTGTCATCTGGTGTAGGAGGTCCTTCTGTATTTGTGTTGCTTTCATTGGTTGAATAAACTACCTTGGCCTTTTGATAGGGCAAAACTTAGGTAGGCAGGGAAAACAGAACAGAATGCTGGAAAGAAGGCAGGTGGAGAGAGCCGCCATGAAGCTGCCAGGTCAGACATGCTGAATCTTTCCCAGTAAGCCACGACCTCGTGGAAGTCCCTAGCCTTCCATGAGCTTCTTGGCTTGTACACTTTTTAAGCTTCTGTGTTGAAGAAGTCTCTGTGGTAAAGTACCTACAATAGCCTCTGGCCAGTGGCCGGATAGGACCCCAGGCTCTCAGTTAGCAGCCATAAAGGACCCCGCCCCAGTCACACCTTCAGAAAAGTAACCCTGGCTCATTTCTTCACGGTGGCTCTGAGGAGACCCTGAAGGGAAGAAAGACCAGCTGTGCCCAGACTCCTGACCCACAAAAACTATGTAATAAGAAATGCCAAGCCGGGTGGTGGTGGCGCACGCCTTTAATCCCAGCACTCGGGAGGCAGAGACAGGCGGATCTTTGTGAGTTCGAGACCAGCCTGGTCTACAAGAGCTAGTTCCAGTGCAGACTCCAAAGCCACAGAGAAACCCTGTCTCGAAAAAACAAAAAAAAAAACAAAAAAAAGAAATGCCAGTTGTGGGGCTGGACATGATACATGCCTGTAATCCCAGCACTCAGGAAGCAGAGGCAGGCAGATGTCTATAAGTTCGAAGTCAGCCTGGTCTCCGCACAAAGTTCCAGGGCAGCCAGAGCTACACAGAGTGACCCTATCTCAAAAACAAAACACCAAACCAAACCCCGAAAATTAAATGCATGTCAGAAAACAAAACAAAAAGAAATGTGTGGTACTTTAGCCCACTAAGTAAGGGGCAAAATTATTATTTGGCCCAACCAACATATAGAGCCCAAGTTCTGTACTTCACAAACTAAGTCTAGAGTTGGAGCTGGACTCTCACAAAGGAGAGAAGAGATGAGCAAGAAGGGAGAAGGACCTCCTGGGAACCAGGGAAGACTCAGACACAGAATTCAGTCATTTAAAAAATGTAGCCAGGCAGTGGTGGCCTTTAATCCCAAGCACTCAGGGGACGCAGAGATAGTTGGAGCTCTGTGAGTTTGAGGCCAGCCTGGTCTACAGAGCGAGTTCCAGGACAGCTAGAAGTATATAGAAAAACTCTGTCTTGAAAAACAAACAAACGAAAAGTAATAATAAATACAATTTGTATTATTTTATGTGTATGGCTTCTTTGCTGCATGTGTATTTGTGCGTTGTGTGTGTGTGTGTGTGTGTGTGTGTAGAGTGCTCACCAAGGCCAAAAGAGGGACTGGAGTTACAGGGGCATTTGTGCCATCATGTGCAGGCTGGGTACTGAACCCCTGTTGTCTTGGGGTTCACTGACCTAGCTCTTCAGACTGAATTCAACTAGTTTTTATTTCTCCCTAACCAAAACTCAGGTATATACTGTGCTAAGAATGAGCGTGCATGGTAAAATTGGCAATTTCCCAGGGCAGACCGCCCAATCCCCCAGGTGGTCTGCCCTAGGAGACTTCAGTGTGGGATCCCATTTGCCCCAGTTCTGCTTTTTATAACTGCTGGAGGTTGAACACAAGGCTTTGTCCATAAATGCAAGCAGCAGTATCTGCTTGTTCCTCTTATTTGAGCAGTGAGCAAAGTCTTATTAGTGTAACCCTGGTTGGCCCGAAACTCACTGTATAGACCAGGCTATTCTCGAACTCAAGAGATCCTTCTGGCTTTGCTTTCTGAGTGCTGGAATTAAAGGTGTGGGCCACCATGCCCAACATGCTCTTTCTTCTTTTGTCACCCAGGTAGTATGGTGGGAAACTCTTTGGGTTGGTTCCAATTGTCACCACCAGCAAGTGACTCTGGCAGCAGCCCCCACCCTGTAGTGACTCTGTCTAAAGAGTTGAGGTCACCCTGGCCTACAGCCTTCACATGGGGTTTCAAGGTCATCTCAGCAGGGTGTTTGGCCTCTGTACTTCAGCTGCCCCATCAGTCACCCCACGGGTAGCAAGGCTTAACCAACCCCGGGTAAAGTCCAGAGCTAAGCACATGGCTGATGGGACCTGTTCTGAGGACATCTGCATGTCAATCACGAAATACTGTGTGTCTGTAAGCAGCAGGTTTACACCAAAAGTAGGTCCTTGAGTGCTGGCCCAGGTGAAAAGTGACCGTAGGGATAGTGCTAAATAAGTCTTGTGAGTTAGGAGACAAAGGTTCACAAACCAAATCTAACCATTTTGCCTCTGGGTTAAGCAAGAGAGAATCCCCTGCCACATAGCACCTCACCTGCAGCTCCAGTCCCACTGTGCCCTAGTCTTCCAGAGAGGCTACAGAAGCTTCGGTCTAATTGCTCAGCGAGGACAAGCTGTCACTTGTGGCTTGTCCTTTCCCCCCCGGCTATACCGTCGGCACTTGCCTCACAGTCTCCACACCCATTCTTTGAGTGTTCCCTGTGCTGTTTGCAGATAATCTAGAATTGTGGACACGTTGTTGAGGCACGCTCCATTTAGTCTTCTTCATTATCGACCGGTCACATGACTTGCTTTTCTGATTAGCCCTCCTCTCCCTTGGTCAGATCGTGTTCTCCTGCAGCCCTAATAGCTCTGCCGGGGTATTGCCACAAGCCATCCTTAATCACTGCCACCCACTTCAAATCCATTTTAGTCCGAGGGAGCCAGATTCTGTCTAGCCAGTGAGGCTTAATTGCTCTCTGATTATCCTTGGGGTCATGCTCTCGCCAACATGCAGTCTCTATCTGCAGCACATGCAAGTGTTTTGTGTTTGATAATTTCCCCCCGACAGCCAGCAGAAACGTGCCTGGCTGAGATGAACAGGCATCTTTGGGGAGTCCTTTTGCCATTTCTGCCCGGCTTCTTGGTTTACGTTGGAGGCAGGATCCATCCATCTCACTTCCCTTCCCCTGACACCATTTTGATCCAGTTTACCATGATCACATCTGACCTCAGCCACAGATAGCATCTGTACCCATCACCTTTGATCCTTTCTCTCCACTGCAGCTCAGGGATCCTGCTCAAACTCCAGCAGTTTGAGGAGCGACCCGCTATTGTTGGGATAGAGTCCCAGTTCCTTTCTGATATATTTGCAAAGTCTCACAGACCTTAGATAAGTTTCTCCAGGCCTCATTTCTTCCACTCCCATCATGTCCAAGGATGCTCGGCTGAGCTGCCTTCCTTAGCCACACTCACCTTCTCCCACTCTTACGCAGATCCTACCAGATGCAGCCGACCCTCTGTGTCCAAGGGTTCCACATTCATGAACTCAGCCAATCCCAGACTGAAAATGAACAGGTATTTTTTTCCTTGTTGTGATTTCTACCGAGTCCAGTACAGCAACTGTTTGCCGAGCATAGGCATTATACTAGGCGTCACCAGACCTCTAGAGATGACTTAGCTAAAATGTATGCATAGGTTCTGTGCAAATGCCATGCTGCTTTACATAAAAGACTTGAGAATCTTCATAGTTCAGAATACTCAGAGGTCTTGGGGCCAAGGACCGCTGTACTATCTCTTGGTTTCCATCACTGCCTCCTTCCTCCTCCGTCTTCCAAAATTTGCAAATGCCCACCCTATCAGGCAGCTGCTTAGGAGTCAATTCCTCCAAAGATCTTCTCAGACCTCCTCCAGCTAGCCATTGGTCTTGTTGGGGGGTTGAGGCAGAGGAAGGGGATGTCAGATAAAGGCAACTAGATCCAGAGGTAGTACCCGAGAGGGATCTGATTCCTGCAGCCTTCCATAGCATGCGTAGGGCGCCCCAGGAGTTGCCTGGATTGCCTTGGCAGCAAGGAGATACTAGAATAGCAGGTGGGCAGTGTAGACTCCTGACCTAGATTGCCAAAGGTCTGGTGGCCTCCAGATCCTGCCAGGCAGGTTTTTAAGCTTGAAGTAGGTTTTTCTTCTTGTGCAACTGTTAGATCGCTGACTTTGTCTTATTCCAAAGTCAAAGGTCAAAGGTCAAGGAATCCCTAGCCTCTACGCCCATCTGACCAACACTACAAGATGAAAGGAGAAGGAAATTTAGGGGAGCCTTGGGACCAATCCTTTCTTGCTGGTCTCGGGGCCAACTTCAGCCTCTAGAACCATCTCTCTTCAAAGTGAAGGGTTATATGGGGAGAAGGAAGAGGCAGGAGGTTCTGTGTGTTCCTCCAGA
>JAQHUG010000136.1:4783549-4798395 GCA_028555095.1 Dicrostonyx torquatus
TCATAGCATGCAGAGGGGAATCCCACATCAAGAGAGAGACCCACACCTGGAGGGATCCAGCTGCCTCATGAGAAAGGTTAACTGTGTCTTTACAACAATTTGTTTGAGAAACACGGTTCCTTAAAAAAATTTAAAAAGGCTAGGCGGTGGTGGCGCACGCCTTTAATGCCAGCACTCGGGAGGCCGAGGCAGGCGGATCTCTGTAAGTTCGAGACCAACTTGGTCTACAAGAGCTAATTCCAGGACAGGCTCCAAAGCCACAGAGAAACCCTGTCTCGAAAAACCAAAAAAAAAAAAAATTTAAAAAGTTACTAAACTCCAGTGCACCTGATATAGTAAACATGACAAACAGTCACATTTAATGCTGACTAACCAGCATCGAGGCTCAGGGCCAGGCTGACACACCGGAGCCTCTCTGATGTCCTGGCATCTGATACTGGTGGGGGCACAAAGGTCCTTGTACCCATAGACCACCAGGGAAGCCAGGAGTGCTAATCATGCAGGAGTGTGTCCTCAAAGGAGGAAGTACCAGTTTTCTGCCCAGAAGACTGGAGTGGATATTGTGCACCACCTGGTGACCTTTGCTGTGTGTGGAGGCAGACCTCCCTCGGGCAGACTTCACCCAAATTCCCCAGAATGTCTGTCCCAGACTCTCCCTCCCTAACCTTTATCTTTAGCTCCCAGTCAATAGAGCCCATCCTTAAGAGGGATGTCACATGTCCTTTACAGCCTGCTGACCTCTAGGCTATCTTGGTCAGAAACCACATTAGATTCTAGACCTTTTTGCCTTTTGCCCTCCTCATGGTCACATGCTCTTTGCAAAGGATTCTCTCTGTAGTCACACCTTAAGCTTTATTGTATAGCTCAAAAGGGAATGAGTGCTGCCTGAAAACATTTTTTCCCCCAAATTGTACTGTGTTTAAAATATGCTGACAATTAACTGCCTGGCATCAGACTCCCCAAAGCTTGATTCAGGTTGACGCAGTCAATTTGAACTGAGTTTTCATCCTCACCTCTTTGCGGATTGACACCTGCAGGGACCCTCACAGGTGCCCTAGGAGTTGAGCGCCACATCAGGTCCCACTGAGGGAGCTTCTACACCAGAGGCAGCTGGTCCAACATGAGACCCAGCACCCCGTGGTTTTCATGTCAGGAGGAATAAGCTTGCAGTCAGATGCTTCAGTGCAATCCAGCCTCTGGGATGTGCAGGTCAGGGATCCTCAGCCCCCAGCACCTTCCATGGTGATCTTACACCAAAGTACACCCTCCTCATTTGTTTCCCAGCTGGTGAGGGGAAGGAGGAGTTAGTGGGCATCCTCAGCCCCACCTCTACCTTACGCACACCTACTGATGGTGAATGAGGAGTTACAGGCTGAAACACCATCAAAACCTGCCACTTGCTATGTGGACTGTCAGCTCCCTGTCTTCAGTCTAATGAACTGTTTATGATTCTTACTTCCTCTGAACAATGAATGTCCACAGCCTCTTGCGGTTTCCCATAGAAACCATCTCCATTGCCCGATGAGACTCTTTCTCTACTCTTTGTTATAGAACTCAAGTATGAGATCAAGTCTCAAGCAGTTTCATTTTGCACAAAAGGCTTCTGGTATTTGCAGAAATCAGCACATCATTGGTCAGCCTTAAAAGGATGCTGAGGCCCGGTGCTAATTCTGCTTGCTTAACTGCTGACGTTGTGTCTTTGCTGCTCTTAGAGTCTTCAGATGGGGTTCGGGAGACGGCTTTACAGGGAAAGCATTTACTGCACAAACATGAGGAGCAGAGGTCAGTGCCCGGCACCCACCTGGAAACGAGGTGCCCAGAATCCCAGCACTGGAGGGATGGAGACAGACAGATCTCCAGGGCTTGCTGACTGGGCACAGACACAACTGTGCGCCCCAGATTCAAGTTCAGTGAGAGACCCTGCCGCATGGAATGAGAAGAACAGAAGAAAAGGGAAACATCCAAGGTTGCTCTCTGGCCACAACATGCTCACACATGGGTGCAGGCACTCGCTCCCCTCACGCATATAGCTAGGAGGTAGTTTGAATGGAACTGGCCCTCATAACGTCATAGGGAGTGGCACTCTTAGGAGGTGTGGCTTTTTTGGAGGAAGTGTGTCACTCTGGGGGTGGGCTTTGAGGTCTCCTATGCTCAAGCTACACCCAGTGTCTCAGTCGACATCCTGTTGCCTTCAGATCAAGACGTAAAATTCTCAGCTCCTGCTCCAGCACCATGTCTGCTTGGGTACTACCATGTCCCACCATGATGATAATGGACTAAACCTCTGAACTGCAAACCTGCCCAATTAAATGTTTTCTTTATAAGAGTTGCTGTGGTCATGGTGTCTCTTCACAACAATAGAAACCCTAGCTAGGACAACACACATATACCATAAGACAAATAACAAGCACATATTTAAAGGGACAGTTTTGTATTAATTAAAACGATAGGAAACACAGATAAATATCCAAGTCCATCTAATGGGGAAGTATTATGACCAGATTATACCCACACCACACAGTCAATACTGCTCAACACCATCAAAAATGTGGATATGACCATTACTAATTTTTTTTAAAAAATCAAAGTAGAAACTTGTAAGGCCTAAACAAGAGGATTGCAGGTCTTGGCAAGCCTGTGATACATAGTTAACTCCAGGTCAGCCTAGGTCTATAGTGAGATCTTTTCTGAAAAAAAAAAAAAGAGGTAAAAATAACATATTTTTAAATAATTTTAAGTTCATGGATGTTTTGTCCATGTCTGTCTGTCTATGTATCACTTGTGTGCTTGGTGCATAGTGTTCAAAGAGGTCGGAAGAGGGGGTCAAATCCCCTGAAACTGGAGTTACAAACAGTTGTAAGACACTGTGTGGATGCTGGGAATTGAATCCAGGTCCCTGAAAGAGCAACCAATGCTAACTGCTGAACCATTTCTCCAGCCTAATTACAATAACTTTTTAAAAAATGGAATATGAGCCGGGCAGTGGTGGCACACGCCTTTAATCCCAGCACTCGGGAGGCAGAGGCAGGCGGATCTTTGTGAGTTCAAGACCAGCCTGGTCTACAAGAGCTAGTTCCAGGACAGGCTCCAAAGCCACAGAGAAATCATGTCTTGAAAAACAAACAAAAAAAAATGGAATATGTATGCATGCACACATCCACACAGTATGCAAAAGAGAATGGTAGCATCAAATCTTACTGCTTTTCAATCATGTTTTGTGAGTTTACTTGGTAGTATTAACACTCCCGGAGGCTACCATTGTTACTACACCTTAACTTCCTTTCCACATGGCTTGCAGCCTTGGATGTATGTTAGAGTCACCAGGCTGCTCTCAGATCTCTATGACCAGAGCATATCCTGGACCAACACCAGTCAGAACCTCTTTTGGGGGGTCAAGTCCCAGAATTTTCTTTTCTTTTTTTTTCTTCTTTTTTTCTTTTCCATTTTGGGGACAGGGTTTCTCTGTAGCTTTGGAGTCTGCCCTGGAACTTGCTCTTGTAGACCAGGCTAGCCTCAAACTCACAGAGAACCCCTGCTCCTGCCTCCCGAGTGCTAGGTTTAAAGGTGTGCACCACCTCCACCCAGCTGAATTTTTTTTCTTTTTCTCTTTTTCCTCTCTCTCCCCCTCCCTCCCTCTCTTTCTTTTTCATTTTCCCTGTGACAAATGCTCACTATATAGCTCTGGCTCTCCTGGAACTATGTAGACCAGGCTGGCCTTGAAATACCCCAATACTCTTGAAGGGTTTCTAGGATCTTCTTTACCCTGTAAACCTCTGGAAGGCAAGAGCTATGTGTTTTCTTGGTTTCAGAGCACCCAGGGGTTTGTCTGAGGACCATAAAGGGACCTGGAACCTTCAAATCCTCAAAGGGAAGGAGGGTCCTAACAATTAAGCAATGCTTCAGAACTGACAAGAGCTCATGCATTCACCACATCTGACAACTTGCTCCCACTGACATCTCCCTGGGATGCTTGACTTCATGGGCAAGCATGTATACACTTTGTGTATATGCATACATACACACACTGACACACGTACATACTCACACAGAAGCATGTACATATGCACACTCACCTACATATACTCGTTCATATACACATATATACATGCATACAGTACATATATATACAATACACATTTGCACATACATATATATACATATACTCATGCATACACAAACATGCACACACATACATATATGAACACACATATGCACATGTATCCACACATGCCTATAATAAGCATACACATACTACATACTTAAACGCACATGTGCGATTGTAGAGTTCCATGGTAGACACATGACCTAGCAGAAGAAAATTAAAGCTTCTACTATTGTCACCCTTCACTGGCCTAAACCTGAAGACTGGAAAGTGAATTTCTAGGTGGTACCAAGGAGAAGCCTCTTTGAAGGGAGCCCCTCACTCTCCTCATCACCATGTCCCACAGTGGGTGACTTTATTCCTGATACCTTCAAACTGACCTTCCCTTGAGAGAACTAACAAGATGAACATTTTGAAATTTTGAGTTCTTCATGGGTGTTCTTGGCTCTTTCTCTGGAAGACACGGTCAAAGATTATTTACCCTTTACCTAGAAAATGACTTTAATCTCATTTAGAACTTAGGCCCTCTAGATGTAGCTGACTTTTGGCCTACCACCTGTGTTAAGGGGTGTAATACAGAGGGCACAAGGTACACTTGGAGGGTGGACACTGGAGCTATCTGCAGGCTAGAATAGAAGGCTGCAAGTTTGAGGCCAGCTTGGACTACATGGTGAGGTTCTGGGCTAAGTAGTGAGCTGCCTTTCACAAAGCATAACATCAAACAAAACAAAATCAAGAAACTTCCTAGCTACTAGGAACTACATTTGACTTTTATATCACATGGGATACTTATACTTTAAGAATTCATCTTTGGTTGAGGGCTGGAGGGATGGCTTAATGGTTAAGAGCAGTGGCTGCTCTTCCAGAGGTCCTGAGTTCAATTCCCAGCAACCACATGGTGGCCCATTAGCTGCAGCCAGAGAAGTTGGGGTCTTTGTTCATCACCAAGTCTTCTTTATTAGGTGGGGGGATTGTTCAAGACATCCTCACAACCATCTATAGTGGAATGTGATGCCCTTTTCTGGTATGCAGGCATATATGCAGACAGAGGACTCATACACATACAATAAATAAATAAATAAATAAATAAATAAATAAATAAATAAATATTTTTTTTAAAAGAATTTATCACTGCGCACAATGTACCAAATTCCTGTCACATTGGACTGGCATGTCATGGAGGCATCTTGACTCTTCACAGAGCTCAATACTTGTCCTAAAGTCGCCCAGCAAATAAGTGGCAGCATTCAACCAGATCCTTCTGGTTCCAAAGAACCCATCCCTTTCTCTCTGTTTCCATTGCTAAGCAGGGTTGTAGAGAGCACCTGCCAGCCATCAATGCACATACCCAGTGGAGACTGAAGAGCTGAAAGCGCAAGGAAGGATTCCCAGTGCAGTCCATGAAGCTGCATTAAACCATCTGCAGAGGTTTTCTTGCTCATCTACCCCAAATAAAAGGGAATCCTAGTTTATTTGCTCAGCATGTTATACCAAATCCAACCTGATTTTTATTTATTGATTGATTTTACTAATTATCATTAAAGGCAGCCACACCAGCATTTGTTATCTCTACAGAAAGCTCTAGTCCTTTGCAGCTCAGGAAGCAAGGGACATGAGACAACAGAAGCAGAACAAAGGGCAGAATGATGAACCTCCATTGGGCCACTCCTTGTGACATAACTAAGGGCGGGACCATTGTGGAAAGTTGCAGCCAGTGGAGTTGGGGTCTTCGCTCATCACCAAGTCTCCCTCCCTTATTAATGGGGGATTGTTCAAGACAACCTTCTTTTGTCCTCTCTCACTCTTTCTCTCTCATCCCTGCATAGCTATGACAATGCTTAGTTCATAAACTAGGCAGAGTAAGAAATTAGTGGCAACAATAGTAATAAAATAATTACCTAGGCATGGCGGCACACACCTTTAACCCCAGCGGAGGCAGGTAGATCTCTGTGAGTTCAAGGCTAGCCTGATCTACCTATGGAGTTCCAGGATAACCAGAACTACACAGTGAGACCCTGTGTCAAAGAGATGGGAGGTGGGAGAGGAGAGGTCAGCAAGGACTACACAGTGACGCCCTGTCTTGTGTTAGGGATAGAAAGATTGAACAAGCTGGCCTACACAGCAAGTCCCAGGCCAGCCAGAGTTGTACAGTGAGATCCTGTGCCAGGGAGAAAGAGAAAGAGGAGAGAGGGGGTGGGGATTATATTGATGCCTTAATTAAAACCTGTGAATTATAATATTTTTAAGTCATGGATGCCTGGGGGCACCTGAAACCATTCCCAGATCCAAATCCCTCTGTTCACCCACCTAACAAGCATTCAAGTTGGGACACAGGTGTGTCAAGGAAGGCAGCCTTGTTTGGAAAGTTGGAGAAAGGTAAGGGTTGGGCAAAGTCAGATATGAAATCTTAGCTTGGGGGCTGGAGAGATGGCTCAGTGGTTAAGAGCACTGGCTGTTCTTCCTGAGGTCATGAGTTCAATCCCCAGCAACCACATGGTGGCTAACAACCATCTGTAATGAGATCTTTGGCTCCCTCTTCTGGTGTGTGGGCATACATGGAGGCAGAATGCTATATACATAATAAATAAATAAATCTTTGAAAGAAAGAAAGAAATCTTAGCTTGGCGAGGCAGGCCATGCGTGGAATCCCCGCACTCAAGAGGCATCAGCAGGAGAATCAGTGCAAACTCAAGGTCAATCTGAAAAGAAACAACTAAGAAATGAAGTAATTAAGAAGGAATCTCAGGGGCCCGAGGGATGACTCTACAGTTAAGAGCATTGGCTGCTCCTGCAGAGGACCTAGGTTCAGTTCCTAGCTCCCGTATGGTCTCTGACATTTGACCTGAGGGAATCTGAGGCCCTCTTCTGACCTCCATGGGGACTGCACGCATGTGGTGCACATACATCCATGTAGGTAAATACTCATGCACATAAAAATAAAAGTGTATAAATCTTTTTTTTAAAAATCTTGCTCCTTCAGTCCTCAGGCTTTGGGAGATGCATGGTGCAGTACAGACATGGTGAAGAAACTCACTGTGGAGAGCCAGTCCCCAAACAGCACGGAAATGATACCAAGGAACCCTACCACGGAGACAGAAGCTCCTCAAGGGGTGGACCCCAGCTCCTGCAGAACATGCGTTTTTTCCCCAAGAAGTACAGACAGGTCCTGAAGAGAGGGTCAGCCAGCAATGCTAAAGCCATGGGTGTCTGCCAAGCTCTAAAAGCCCTTGACACCCCCACCCCCCAGAGGCTCAAAATCTCAAATGGCCTATCTGTCACAGTCCATTGACTAGCCTACACCTTACATCTTCTATTCCTTGCTTGGGAAATATCCTCAGGCTCACATCTTCAAGGGCTGTAGACTCTGCCAATCAAATCAAGACCCCAAACCCAGACCTGGGGGCTTTGGCTCCTAAGTCCCTATAAGGCCCCATAGTACAGGCCTTATATAGAGTAGCACCTCCTCCCACCCAACAGCTTCCATCTGTGCAGTCTGGCATTCCGTGTTACTTCTACAAAGAACCCTGAAGCAGGGGAAAATGGTGGAGCCCTTAATGCTGGCTTTTAACACGAAAGCAAGCAAAACCCTGGGTGGATACCTTTGAATTTTAATAAAATAATATCCTTTGCAAGGGCAGTCCTGCAGTCAGTCGAAGCAAAGAAGTCAACATACAGTCCTTGACCTGGTGTTGCATCGACAGGAAGTCATCTGTGAAGTTTTTGTGTCTGTCTTGTTATTTAACTGTATTTAGCCAAGCCTGTAGGCCTGACTTCCAGTGCACAGGAAATACGATAGCTGGAATATCAGGTTAATGACTCCTACAAGGAAACAATTGGGCCCATGACACACTCGACAAGGCAAACGGCCAGACTCTTCAGGAAATCAATAGCGTAATAGAAACAAATCAAGTCACTACTATGGTTAGGGGCAGAAGCGGGGGAGGGGGCGCAAGGAAGCGCTGTGAGAATTCAGGGCCACAGAGACCCAATCCTGATGAGTCACATGGATGCCTTCATTTGTCAAACTTATGATTGACATACTTTGAATGTACCATGAATTACCACATCGTCGTATTTACATTATATACCACAACAGCTGATTCTTTGCTTGCTTTAAAACGTTTATTATTAGTGGATGAGTTTGCGCGTGTGTGGGTGGCTATAACAGCGTCCTGTGGAGGCTAGAGAACAGATCTGTAGAGGCAGTTCTCTCCTTCCACATTCACATGGGTCCTAGGTATCGAACTCAGATCCCCAGGCTTGAACTGCAAGCTCCTTTACCCACTAAGCCGTCTCCCTTGTCCTTGTCTGTTTGTTTTAGATAGAGTATCACTGTATAGCCCAGGCTGGCCGTGAGCTAAGTGTTGGCTTATAGACATGTGCCCCTGTGTCTGGCCGTGTTCTGTGGCTGTACAAAAAGAGGAAGAGACTGGTGTGTGACCCCTGCCAGACTGAAGACCCTCAACAGACACAACTCCTCATCCTTAGATCCTGGCTTTCAGAACTCCAGGAAATAAATTCTTTGTCTTTATAAGCGACCCTCTCTGAAGTGCTGTCATGGCAACAGAAAACGGACCTAAGACAGTCACCTACCAGATCACTTAAATAGCTCACATTCTTGCCCCCCTTTCCTGCAAAGGCAGAGTTGGCTTAACTGAGATACCGGTCTGCCTCCCCACCTTGCTCCTGCATATATCCATCCTCACAGTATGTGTTGGGGGTGCAGAGGCCACAGGACCTAGCTCAGGAAGACATGGCAAAGAAGTGTTGCTTTTCTTCTCCACCCCTTAGTGGCCCAGAGCACAGAGGACACTCGGGAGAGTGTCTCTGTGGTCGCCTCTTTGTTGAAACAGAGAGAGAGTAACGTGGCATCGGAAGGCCAGAGTTGGAACGTCTCCTAGTCTCTCTACTACCTCCGGGAAAGTCCCTTGCTTCCTATAGTCGACTATACGTGTACAAACACAAACATTCGTCGGTCGCTGATTTGGTCAGTCCACTGGAAAAAAAATAAGCAGCAGGTTTTGTTTTTGTTTTGTTTTTTCAATTTCCAAATATCAGTCGGTAGATCTGAACCTTTTGTCCCCAGGATGGCAACCCAGGAGGAGGTAGGACCACTGAAGCCATTTCCAAGCAGCATCTCCTACTCATCCTACATACCCTCCATAAGTTCCCATTAACAGGAGTGTAGCTTGTAGGCTGGTTGCCATGGAGACACCTTCCAGCCAAGGCCGAGGGGCACACATCAGGGCAGGCTCACTCCTCTGGGTTCCTTTCTTTGACTGCAAGGAGAACCTTGAATTTGAGCCCACAGACTACATTCAAGGATGACTTACATAGCCAAACACAACAGCCAACACTGAATGCCATTTCTCAAGGACCACAGGGAGAAGAATGTGCCCCGCGGTGTTGCCTGGTAGGCTCAGAACCACATCTATAGAAAGGTAATGGAGAGGGTTACACAGCCTCCACAGCCTCTCGGTACAGAAGAAAGCTAGCTATCCATTCTTACAAATATTTCCTTAGAATGGTTACCTAAGGCTCCATGGTGCACAACGTTGACGCTCCTCAACAGGCTCTTCCCCATCCATCCTTCCTGGTCACTGTTTGCACAACCGGCATCCTAGCCACTGCCCGTGCCAGGCTTGCTTTCCAGCGGGGCCCCTCAACTCATGACTGGAAACACAGAGGAAGAGGGGAACAGAGTCTTCGGTTTCCTCCCGGTACATCCCAATGACTACTTCCCAGCAGAGCCCATCTCTTCTACTTCCTAGTGGTCATCAGCAGCACCAAGCTGGTAACCAACCATTGAACAAATGGACCTTTGGGAGACAGTTATACAAACCATAACATATGTGTGTGGGCGTGTGTGTGCACGTGCGCATGTTCTGAGGTGATACTAATGTAAATCTCCAAATACCGTGTTGGCCAGTTTCTTTGTTCAACCTTGCTTTCTGCTCCCTTTTATTTTTATTTTGTGTATATGGGTGTTTTGCCTGCATGTGTGTCTATTCACCATACATGTGCAGTCCCTGTGGAAGCCAGAAGAGGGCGTCAGAGACACCCCACCCCCCCTACCCCAGAACTGGAGTTACAGATGGTGCGAGCCACTCTCTGGGTGCTGGGAACTGAATCTAGGTCTCTGCAAGAGCAGCCACTGAGCCATCTCTCCAGGACCCACTTGGCCTTTTGATTGCTAGTCATTCCCCCCTGGTTAATCTTCCTGGTGAAAACATTCTTCAGTTCCCTTTTTAGTGACTTCCTCAAGGAGGAAATTCTCTTGGTGTCTATGTCTAGAAGTGTTTTTCTTACACCGTAATTCTTGGGTGTAACTCATAGGTGAGAAATTTGGGGACATAGCTCTTTCCTTCAGCCGTGTAAAGACTACATTCGGGTCCCTGCTGGTGCTTTTCACTGTGGATAAATCTGCTGCCAGTCAAGTGCTCTCAAGTACTTGTCTGTCTGGATTCTAGGGGAATGCAGTGGCTCAGGAGAGGGGGTTCTGCTCTGCTGCTGTGTCACACGCCACTCTGTCTGTCTGCACAGCTTTCTTTCCTCTCACTCCTTAAGACTTGCTGTGCTTCTCCACTCTCCCTGTTCGTCTTGTCTCTGTTTTCCACTGATCGTGATGACTGCATCCCACCTTCAAGAGTGCACAGACACTTTGTGTGTAGATTAAAGTGTATTAAAGGAATGCCCGTGCATCCGCCAAATGCCTTAAGAAATTAACTCTCGCCGGGCGGTGGTGGCGCTCGCCTTTAATCCCAGCACTCGGGAGGCAGAGGCAGGCGGATCTCTGTGAGTTCGAGACCAGCCTGGTCTACAAGAGCTAGTTCCAGTGCAGGCTCCAAAGCCACAGAGAAACCCTGTCTCGAAAAACCAAAAAAGAAAAGAAAAGAAAAAAAAAAGAGATTAACTCTCACTATTCTCGAAAGCCCATGCATTCTCTTCCCAAGAGGAAGCCACACTCCTGCCCTTCCTGTCAAGCGTCTCCTTATTGTTCTGCTGTGTGTTCTTTGTGGTGCTGTGAACTGAACCTGGAACTTCGCACATGCCAAGCAGGCACTCAACCATGGAGAAAGCTCTCCACCACCAACTCCTTTGTCCTTGAGACACGGCCTGCCACAGCTGAATACATTTCTATAAGACATATAGTTTAATTTTGCTTTTTTTTTTTCTACTTCATATGACTGGAAACATAAATCCTATGTCAATGTTGTGTTTTTGAAATACAGCCATATATATTTTTATGTCCGTGGATTCTGTTTATTATTTATCCTGACAAGATGTGATAGTTTGAATGTAATTGGCACCCATAATCTCATAAGGAGTGGCACTATTAGGAGGTGTGGCTTTGTCAGAGTGGGGTGGCCTTGTTGGAGGAAGCGTGTCACTGTGGGCATGGACTTTAAGGTTTCCTATGCTCAGAATATCACCCAATGTCTCAGTCAACTTCCTGCTGACTGAAAGATGTAGGACTCAGCTACTTCACCAGTATCATATCTGCCTGCACGTCACTGTGCTCCCTGCTGTGATAATGATGGACTGAGCCTCTGAAACTGTAAGCGAGGCACCCCGCCATGGTCATGGTGTTATTTCACAGTGATAAAAACCCTAGCTAAGACACAGGGTCTTGCTATGTAGCCCAGGCTAGCCTGGAACTTACCATATTCCTGCCTCCGCTCCTCAGAGCAGGGATGGCATGTGTGCATCTTCAGCCCTGGCTTAGTTCACTTTTTAAAAATAAACAGCTATATAACATTCCATTCCAAACAAAGATAGTTTTTGAATTTTTCTCTAGGCATCAAATTTCCTTCTCTTTTGTAGCCCTTACCACTGTCAGCTCTAAATCTCGCTCTTGTTCTTCATGGGGCTGATTGTTTCACTCCAGAGCTAAGACTGTCCTTTGGGAATCCTTCTGCAATTAATCAGTGAGTTAATTCCTGTTTGAAGTAGACAGGGTGTAGTTAGCCATGGCAGAACAAGTCTGCAATCCCACAGGGGAAGCTGAGGCAGGAGAATAGCAAATTTCAGGGCAGCCTAAGCTACACAGTAAGGTGCTTCTTTTGTCTGAAAATGCCAAGGAGACATGTGACCGGGTGACATCCGAGGAGATGCGTGACTGGGTGATAGCCGAGGAGACATGTAACCAGACTGTGTAACAGCTGAGGAGATGTGTGACTGGGTGACAGTCAAGGAGACCTGTGACTGAGTGACAGTCTAGTGTGGCACTGTGAACCACTGGGCACTGGGAGATAGGAGATGCAAAAGATCCCACGGCTTTGACAGACTCCCAGTGTTAGCATTTATTTTGAAGTCTCTTTCTTCATACTGAAAGTCACTCTTTGTAATTTCCACCTGGCTTTTAACAGGCACCCAAAAAAGTTTAGTTCCTCCCCTATAGAACCTCTTACCACATAGAAATTTCCTCTGAGGCAATCCTCCATTTAGGATGGAAAGGGGAGGTGAAGCATTCCAGCCTGCAAGGAAGTCTAGTTAAGCTAAGCAAGTCATCAACTCGAAGGCTTCAAGAAGTCCCTGAAACTGAGCAGATACTCTAGGCTCATCCTTCCCCAGGCATATAGAAACAGTAAGGACTCTCGGTTATAGTGAGCTGCCCAGAAGACACCTGGAAGAAGCAGAGACCAAGTCAAGCTGCCTGGAAGAAAAAGACATCCTCTAACTTGATATGCCTACAGGCTGTACAGTGAGCTCCAGGTTCCCAACTTCTGTGAGCTGACGCCCATACTAGGGTGAGTTTTGGTGATGTAGCTGTCTTTGAGTCATTTCTGCTCCTTTAAGTAACCGCTTGTTTCAGCTAGGGTTTTATTGCTGTGAAGAGATACCATGACCATGACAACTCTTATAAAGGAAAAGATTTGATTGAGGTGACAGCTTACAGTTAGGGGTTCGGTCCATTATCATCTCAGCCAGGAGCACGGCAGCATGCCAACAGACACGATGCTGGCTACATCTTGACAAGAAGGCAACAGGAAGTGGACTGTGAGATGGGGAGTAGCTTTAGCATAGGAGACCTCAACCCCTCCCACACACACAGTGACACACTTCCTCCAACAAGGCCACACCTCCTAATAGGGCCACTCCCTTTGGGGATCATTTTCTTTAATTAATTAATTTACTTATTTTTGGTTTTTCGAGACAGGGTTTCTCTGTGGCTTTGGAGCCTGTCCTGGAACTAGCTCTTGTAGACCAGGTTGGTCTCGAACTCACAAAGATCCACCTGCCTCTGCCTCCCGAGTGCTGGGATTAAAGGTGTAAGCCACCACCGCCCGGCTGATCATTTTCTTTAAACCACCACACCCCTCAACCACATTCCTGTAAGTAACCCCAGTAAAACTCATTGGTTCACCCAGTTGGACATTGGTTATGCTGGTACTTCTGTCTATCATTGATTCCCTGTTTGTGGTGGGCAGACATTTCTTCACGTTGTTCCAGGAATAGTGTCGGAGATATCCTCAAATACCTGTCAACAGGTCTCCCATGTCTCACTTCCTGTCTGTCTTCCCAACTCCTCCACTCCAAGTTCCTCTCTCTTCCAAGTTCACTATTCTCCAACATATATAATGTGGGTCTGGGCTCTTGCAATAGGCCAATCAGCATTTTGTGTGTGTGTGTGTTCACTTTCATTTATCAGCACAATATTTAAAATGATCTTACACGATGACTTCCTCTCCTTGGAGAAGTCTCTACTTTCAGCATTTATGGTCTGGATTTGATGTCCTGCTGAGGCTTGGTGTGGTAGATTGTTTCAGGTGTGATTATATGTAAGAAACCCGAGAACACCAAGTGGGCATGATCAAAGCATTTACGTCCTGTGACGACAAATGTCTACGCTGGGTGGAGCAGACCAGCCACAGATCACCAAACAGTGACCAGGCCATTGATTTGATGCCAGTTTGACTTTGGAGCATGTTCGGTAGCTGTTTCTTAGCTGGTCATGGCTGGTGGTCACATATAATCCACTTTGCCTCCCTCACATTCCAATCAAGAAATGGTTTGTTGTCGCGGGTGGAATATAAACAGACAGTTCAAAATGACAGTGGTTTGATTTTCACGCAGCTCATGGGCACCCATGAGTTTAGTGATAAACTTTTCCACTTCCCAATTTGCTTCAAACAGAACAAACTGTTGGATGGCACATGCTGAATTCTTTGGCTACTTTTGTAGTGGTAAAAGGATCTGGCGCTGGTGGCCGCTCTCAGTTTGGTCACTGTCAGCTTCTGCCGGCTGCCACCGTGCTCTCATCTTCAGGACACTCTGACCCCTCTGAAGCCTCTTCACCCAGCACTGCACGGTGCGCTCCTTAGCAGTTCCTGCGCCAGATGAGCTGCTTGTGTTGTCAGTGGTCTTGCTGCTTTCTGACCCATTTTAAACTCAGATAGAAAATCAGCTGGATTTGCTTTTTGTCTAAAGTCAGTTCCATGGTATAAAACACGTATAAACAGCAAGTCACAAGTTGATATAAAAAAATAAAGCAAGAAATATACATTAAATGTTGTATAATGTAGGCATGTTTTTAAGTAGTGTATTCCATAATCAAATGACAGATTTCAACTCAAAATCACAATGACTTTTATAGCTATCTAATAAGGTCACGAGGATCTCAGCTGGGTATCTAGATGAAGTCCAGGCTTCTTTTTTTAAAAAAAATATTTATTTATTATGTATACAATATTCTGTCTGTGTGTATGTTGCAGGCCAGAAGAGGGCACCAGACCTCATTACA
>JAQHUG010000136.1:4850991-4866490 GCA_028555095.1 Dicrostonyx torquatus
CCACCTACTGTCCATCCTGCTTTCCTGCTTCTTCCACAGCTGGATGGCTGGTACCCAGCTGACTGGCTGGCTGGCTGGCTTCCCTCCTCTGCCTAGCCATTGGCCATTCAGCTTTTCATCAGATTGATCAGGTGCCTTAGGCAGGCAAGTAAAACAGCAACACATCTTTACATAGTTATATAACTATTCTATTCCACAATATCCCAGTACTCTAGAAGTGGGGGCAGAAGGATCAAGGTACAAATGGAATTCAAGACTCGCTTGAAACAAGACAAGACAAGTGAAAACAAAATACCTCCTAGGCTGTGTTTATTAGCAGAATGAAGCCAGTATACAAAGTCATAAAATGTGGTTACTGCCCTTGGGGGCATTCCTTCTAACATGAGTGTTCCTGGTGCCACTGGGTGATAGAGCTCGGATAAGGACCCAAAAAAAGGCATCCCAGAGCTGACTCTGACGTCTAGCATGTGACATGAGTCCTGGAAGAAAAGTTAGTAAGTGCTTACTTAGGTAAGGACTAGGTGAAAGTATGTGAGGCCTAGGGATAGTTTGTGCCAAGGTGGGGAGCATGGAAGAGCCTGGGGTATACTGAGAATGGCACACAGTCCTCTTTTGTCGATTGTCAGGTGGAGTGTGTGTGTGTGTATACGTGTGTGTGTGTGTGTGTGTGTGTGTGTGTGTGTGTGGTGTGTGTGTTAGAGAGAGAAGTTAATGAAACTGGAGAGGTGATGCATAATCTTCATGGCCTTGCTCATTTATATTGTCTGCCATAGATAAGTGCCCAGTTAAGTGTGTTCAGTCATGAAAATCAAACAAGAACTGCTGTTGGTGAGGTTGTTCTAGTATGAAAAATTAAAAAGATGTTACACAGGGACCTGGAGAGATGGCTCAGAGGTTAAGAGCAGCAACTGCTCTTCCAGAGGTCCTGAGTTCAATTCCGAGCAACCACATGATGGTTCACAATCTTCTAAAGTGATATCTGATGTCCTCTTCTGGCATTCAGGCAAACATGCAGACAGAACACTGTATATATAATAAATAAAACAAATCATTAAAAAAAAAAAAGATGTGGCTGGGTGGTGGTGGCACCTGTCTTTAATCCCAGCACTTGGGAGGCAGAGGCAGAAGCAGAGGCAGGTGGATCTCTGTGAGTTTAAGGTCAGCCTGGTCTACAAAGCAAGTTCCAGGAGAGCCAGGACTGTTACATAGGGAAACTCTGTCTCGAAAAACAAGAAACAAAACAAACAAAAGATCTTACACAGGAACTCAGAAAACTGGCTTTTGGGGTTTGTTTGTTATTGTTGTTGTTGTTTTGGGGGGTTTTGTTTGTTTAGTTTTTTGGGACAGGGTTTCTCTGTGACTTTGGAGCCTGTCCTGGAACTAGCTCTTGTAGACCAGGCTGGCCTCAAAGTCACAGAGATCTGCCTGCCTCTGCCTCTCAAGTGCTGGAATATAAAGGCATGTGCCACCACCGCCCGGCTGTTTGTTGTTTTAATGTGTCTGGGTGTTTCTATCCGCAGTTAAATCTGTGCCTGTGAAGGCAGTGCCAGTGGAGGCCAGAAGACCATCAGAAACCCCATGACTGGAATACAAACAGTCGTGAGCAGCTATGTGGGTGCTGGGAATCAAACCCAGGACCTCTGGAAGAACAGTCAGTGAACCTAACCACTGAACCAACTCTCCTGCCCCTTGTCTGATTTTTGATGCCTGGTTTAGAGAAGAGCTGTAAAGTCCTTGATAAAGGCAACAAAGGACTTTCAGAGCACAGTACTGACAGTGCCGGTGCCTTGAAAGGGGAGTCTTCTCCCTCCAGCAATGTCCCATGAGCCTTATTAGACTCCATCTGTAAGTTAGTGTTCCACTTACTGATCTAAACTCTGGATTTCAAGACCTGTATACACTTGAGTTTCCCAGTGCCTTGAAAGCTGAAGCTGTGGCCAGGCTCTCCCTAACAGGGTCCTGGAACGCTAACGCTCAGGCTGCAACAGTGTTGCTGTCTCCAAGTTCTCATCCATCAACTCCTGCACACCCCTCCTTGTTTACCTCAGTCTCCATAATGCTCATCAAGCCAGCTTCTTCCCAAAGGCTGGGGTGAAGCTCAGCTCTGGAGTCCAAGGCCCTGTGTTGGATTCCTAAGTCCTCCCCAAACAAGATACACCTCAACCGTCAATTATACTCTCCTTTTCCCAGAGGCTTCCACCCTGATGTTGAAGGAGACGACAGCCGCTTTGGACCTTGCTCAGCAGGCAGTCAGTGCCCCTCAGCCATGGAGTGTCTTCACTGGGAAATCATGTCAAACCACTCTCTCACTCTGGTATTGTGAGCCCAAGAAAGTCGTCTTTGGTTCATGAAATCAGACTTTGGTCAATCTTATTTCCATATATAGCAGAGGGTCTGGGATGCAGGAAGGGAAGGAGACCAGAGACCACTCTTGGAGGGTAAGGCTCACTTACTGACAAAATCCTGGGAAAGGGGATTTTCTTTCCTCTCTGGACAGTGCTGGGGAATCAAACCAAGGACCTTGAGCCCACTAAACCTGTGTTTTATCACTGAGCTCCATCCCCAGACGCTGGTGTTGTGACAGAATTTCCATACATGGCTCAGGGGATCAGACACTTGCGCTTCTGCCCCAGACTTCTGAGTGCTAGGGTCATAGGCTTGTGCCAGCATCTAGCTGAGCTTTTGTTTTCTAGAATATTCTGTGCTGAGGCTACACTGTCATTTGTACAGATAAGTAATAATGAGAGTTTGTAGCATTTGGCTATCAGTTCCCAATGTATCACTGTGCTAGAAAACCAGCCTTAACTTCCTGACTGTGAAGAACTGCCCCAATTAAGGACATCCTGTAGCTATTCAAACCCCCTTCCCTCCTCTGCATTCCTTCTCTCTCCCACAGCTGACTCCCTCTGCGTGACCCCCTCCCTACTGCAAGACACCAATCAGAGTTCAGACTCAAGGCCAAGCACTGAGCACTTCTGGGCGCTGGTGCAAGCAAGATTTCTATAAAAAGACATTCAGAAAACAAGGAATAGTACTGCCATTTTGCCTTTAATGGAAAAGTGGCTAACAGTTATAGTAAAAAAAAAAAAAATCCAACTTCTAGTCAATCATTGTTTGAATTTTCAGAAATACACATACACTTGAAAGCTAATAAAGTCATTATAAAAATAAACTCTCAATATGTTTTAAAGTGGAAAGGCCCAGTCTTTGTGGCTGCACAAATGCTTAATAATAATAATAATAAAAGTCACCAATCTATCTGAGATGGCTCACCCCAGGGCAGAGGGAGCTTTTACTTTGGAGGACAGGGCCTGCCTGAAGCGCCTCTTCAGGTCCTGCATGTTGGGGGAGCGAGGCCGGGGAATGATGGAGGCCCTCCTCCGCTCCCCACTGAAGCTGTGCAGCTTGCTCACTTCTTTGCAGAGATGTTGAAACACATCACAGACGTCTTCATAGTTTTCACTAGTGGAAATTTCAAGGAAGAGACTGCCTAGCTCGTTGGCTAGCTGAAGACCGTCCTGTGTCTGCACTTGCCGGGCATGCAAAAGGTCTGCTTTGTTGCCCACGATGATGACAGGAGCTTTCCCATCAGGGTGGACCTTCCGGATATTCTGGTAAAGGGGCCGAATGGACTGGTAGCTCTCATAGTCTGTTATGGAATAGACCAGCAGAAAGCCCTCGGCCCACTGCATGCACTTGGACAGAGAATCCACCATTTGACTGAGGTTGTTGTCTTGGGCCTAAGGAAGAACAAAATGTAACCTGGTCGAAGATGCCCAAACATGACACTGGAGTAACCCTTGAGGGAACACTGACCGGGTAGAGTCATGGCTAAATGCATTTGCCAGGCCTCACTTCTGCAAGAGGCTTTTACAGAGAAAGCTTGCCCTGGATTCTTTTCTGAGCTGGTAAGGATGTACCCATCTAACACCCCCCCCCCCAGCACGCAGTCTCCAGTGAACTCTGACGATTTAGGAATAATTACAGACCAGAATGGCTTAGTTTTCAGGGAACTAATTCATAACAAACAAAACTCTGGAAACAATCCAACATAAATATCTATTCCCAAGCCCATAAAAAAATATTTTTAGCAGTCAACTTCTTGAGAATGTTACTGAAACAAATTCCTTTCTCTGCACTCTACCACGCGACCTTTCCTCCCCAGAAGGGCTGAGCAATTAATTAAGTTGCATTCCTGACTGATGGCCAAGAGGTTATCTGATTGCAATTACTGGCTTGGAGAAACAGCCCCTAACCTTTTTGGCAGCCCTGGCCAGGAAGCAGGCGTTTTCCCTCCAGAATCCCACCTACTGCTTGCTCCTTTAATGTGGGGCTAGGAATTGAACCCTGGACCTGTGAGCAAGCCCTTACTACGGGGCTACATCCTCAGCTACAGCCACCACCACACCCCCTCTACACGCTCCCACCCCCACCCCCGAGCTATTGTTTTTAAATTGTTCCTGAATGTTCTCTGAAAGTGTTCATACCTGCCTAAGCAGCCCAGGCAATGATGATCAGCCAGGGCTGCAAAAGAAGCTATTGCTGAGGGGGACTGCTGAGGGGGAAGGATGTGCCTTAACCTGTAATCCCCACACTTGGGAGGCTGAGGCATCAAAGAGTATAGTAAGCCCAAGTCAGGCCTGATCTACAAAGCAAGCAATAGGTCAGCCAGGGCTAGGTAGAAAAACACAATCTTTAAAATAATTAGGAAATTAAAAGTAGTGTTTAAGAGCAAACTAGTTCTGAACAACTATTGCCTTCCCCCTTGGAGGGCATCCAACATCCCCACCCTCAGCTCACCTGTGACAGACAGCCTACGCTGCCTACATTAAAATCCATATTAGACATGCTGAAACATCGCACCTGGGACCCGGAGGCAATCGCCTCCATGTTAGACGCAGCTGCACAACACACACTACACACCCTGCTGACAACCCTTACCTGGATGCCTCCTGGAGTGTCCTGGATCTGCAGGGACAGCTGGTCCCCCTCCACATAGACGAGTCTAGAATACAGTTTGCCTGTACAACGAAGAGGAGTTTGCATTTGAGTTCCCACGCTCTGATCAGCGAAAGAAAGAGAAAAGGAGGAGAGGGAGGACAGACTGACTTAAGCACAAAAATCAAGGAGCATGAAACCATCTAACCTGTGTTGGGTTCGTAGTCGCCGATGAATCTCTTTGTTAAGAAGCGCACAATCATTGCTGAAAAAAATGAAAAAAATTAACTTAAGAAGTGGGTCAAGTTGGTCACCCTCACCGGAACAACGCGCGTTTCCCCAGGTTCCCGGGGGGAAATTGACTTCCCCGCGGGACACGACGGATGAGACTGGAGTGACCCTCAACAGCCGCCAACCCCGTCCAGAGCTCAGGAGTGGACTGCCAGAGAAGACAGGCGGTGGTCTTCCCGCATCTCCGGGGGTGGGGACCGACCCCTGCTGTCGCTGGGCAGCGCGCTCCCTAGCCCCACTCACCGCTTTTGCCCACACGACCCGCGCCTAGCACTGCCAGTTTGATGTCCTTGGGCAGGAGGTAGTCGGAAGAGGATTCGGGAATGGGAGCCAGCAGAAAGTGCCCAGACATGGTTGGTGGACGCATGGGCGCGTCCCGGGACCGCGCTGCAGGATAGTAGACTGGACGCGCGGCAACACGGCGCTAGGATGCGGCGCGGCCAGCAGAGTTGTCCCCGGCTCTCGGTTTTTAAAGAGCTCGGGGAGTGTGGTGGCCGCCTTTAGCGCCTCCTATTCCCCGCCCCTTCCTGGAGGGGTGGGTGTAGCCCGCGCTGGGGACCGTCGCCCGCGCAGGGGACCGTCACCCGCGGGTGTGCGCACCACCGGGCTGCCTGACGCGCTCTGCTCACCCAGTTGCGCGGGTCCCAGGCCGTGGAGCCCAAGGGAGTCTCTGCTCAAATTGTGCCTGCCGGGTCCTGATGGCACCCACTGCCGAGGCGGTCAGTCTAGGCCACTAGCCTAGAGCGTGAACCTGAGAGTGGAGCTGAACCACCAGAAAGAGCAAAACCGGCAACTGGCTGGATGTTTGTGGGGCAATGGGAAGAAGAGATCCATTTTTTGTGCCTTTGATTGTCAGATTGCTGACGGGAAGTCTGGATTTGATCTTCAGCACCCTGTAAACTGGGTGTGATGGCACACACACCTGCAATTCTAGTCGGTAGAGAGAGGAGGGTCAGAAGTTCAAGATTCTCCTTGGTTACCTATAGGGTTTGAGTTCAAGGTCAGCATGGACTACATAAGACTCTGTCTCAAATGTACATCTATAAATAAATAAATAAATAAATAAATAAATAAATAAATAAATAAATAAATAAATAAATAAATAAATAAAGGGTACCGAGGGGTAACATCACCGTGGAAAAGGTCCATGGCAAGGACCCTAATTTACTCATTCAGTATCAATCAAGGTAATTGCAGTCACTTACCTATGAACTCCCTTAGGGGGCAGTCGTTGCCTGCAGCTCAGCATCCAAACCCAGGCAGTCCCTTTTCTGCTGTTCCAGGGTGAACTGACTCACTCAGACTCAGGGAGCTTGATTCTGGCCTGATTTCCCCTGGTAAATACCACCCTGTGCACTTGGCTCCTGGATCTATTTCACTGTTCAAGCATTTAGCATTTTCTGGTAGGTACTGGTGGAATTTAGGATAGAGGGTGTGAGTAGGAGGAAGAGGGCATAGAAGATAACTATGGTTGGTTCTTGGATCCCACCATAACAAGACAGAAGCCTTGCAGTCTCCTGTGGTTCAGTCTCATCTGCCCAACTGCCTACGAGACAGCCCTACCCTTAGTCATTCCCTTTCTCTATCCCGGGTTTATCAGCTTGCACGGCATGACAAACCACACAGAACTTAATGGCTCAGTGCAACATTTACTTCTGTTCTTAATCTAGGGCAGTTTGACAAGCTTGATTAAGCTCTCTGAGGCTGTAGCTGAGAACTTAGGAACCATAGGGAAATGGTCTGGCAGCTAACTGCTGGCTCGTCCAGGAGGTTGGCAAGCCTTGTCCTCGGAGTGGCTGAGCAGAGCTCCAAGATAGTGAGTAGAAGCGGACAAGGCCCTTGGAGGCTGGGCGGCTCTAAAGCAGACCCCGTCAGCTCTGATGCATTCTGCCAACCGAAGCAAAGCAGGAGCATAAATTCAAAAGATGGGGATATCACGTTTCACCCCTTTAAGGACAGAGCAGCAAGCCATAGTGGGAAAGGACAGCATGTTGGAAGTGACAGATGGGGTCTAGTTTTGCTGTTGAAAATACTAGCGATGTGCTTCCATTTAGCAAGTCGCCCAAATCAGGACCTGGGACCGACCCCTCCTGACCACGTCCTTCACAGAACTGGTTTCTTCTGTTCATATTCCTGGGTGTCTCCCTGCCTGCCCTACTCTTCTTTCCCAACTAAAGAACACCCAGTGTTCCTGGTCAGCTAGAATAGATGCATCTCTGCTTACTTGCCCCCCTCTTGAAGACACAGTGGGATCCCTGCCAGCATTGCCACCTCCATCTTAGCCTCTCAGGATCCCTTGGCAGTCTCAGCCTCAACTGTCACTACAGTTGGAATATTTGTTTGCTGTTTCCACAGGGAAGGATTCCTACCTACCCTTTTCCCCAGCAAGTGGGGATATTTAAAGGGGCAAGAAACACCCCCCCCAAAGAAACACAGGCATGTACATACACACGCCCAGACATACACACACCATTTGGCTGACCTTCTGAATGACTAGATGGATGCATGTTGACTCCACTGTATGAAATGGAATAGTCAAAAGTCCTGTTTTTACATCTATTGTTATGATGATCTTGGAAAAAGATGCTCCAAGAAATGCCTGGGATGAACTAAGTGGTACTGATTTTCATCTTGTCACAAGGTAGTCATGAAGCTGGGCTTTCCTACCTAACTGAAGGAAAAACCTGGGCACCAAGAATACAAGACCTGTTTAAGGAGCCACTGAAGAACTGCTGCTTTCCAGGGCCTGTTGAGAAGCTCTGTGAAGGCTAGACTATTGTTTCTTGGAGTCTCTTGGCCTCTCCCTGGTGGACACAAGATGATTTCTGGAGCATCAAGTCCAGAAATAGAGAGGGAGGGGAGGCCTATCTTGCTTTCCCTCTTTAACTATGAAACTAAACAGTTCTTGGGGGTGAGGAAATAGCCCAGTGGCAGAGCCATTGCCTAGTACACCTTGGGGCTTGGGTTCTACCCTTAGCTCAGCAAATAGCACTCAGGAAATAAAGGCAAGAGGATCATAAATTCAAGGCTATCCTTGACTAATAGTAAGTTAGAGGCCATCCTGGGTTACATGAGACCCTGCCTAAAAGAAAAAAAAATTATCCATTACATCTTAATAGCAAGAGCAGGAAAGTTAAAACAAAGGAGAGCGATGATCCAAACAGCTGGCAAAGAAAGTTGGGATGGGCTGGGCGGTGGTGGCGCACGCCTTTAATCCCAGCACTCGGGAGGCAGAGGCAGGCGGACCTCTGTGAGTTCGAGACCAGCCTGGTCTACGAGAGCTAGTTCCAGGACAGGCTCCAAAAGCTACAGAGAAACCCTGTCTCGAAAAAAAAAAAAGAAGGTTGGGATGGCTATGCCAGCCATGACTGGCGTGGGTGATCATGATTCCTCCTGGACAGAGACACTATTAACATCATGAAAAATGAAACACAGAGGATGGGAGTTGAGCAGGGGCTAGTTCAATCTGTCACAAACTCCCTTAGCTTTCCTGAGACAAAAAAGCAGAATGTCCAAGAGAAAGCAACAACAACAAAACAACGCAGAGGAACTGCCTTCTTTAAACTTGAGGCTCTCACTTCACTCCCTTTACTACATACACTCCCTGACCCTCAGTTTAAGGCAGCGTTCTCAACCTTCCAGTGCTACCTCATGTTGTGGTGATCAGCCATAATACTATTTCATTGCTACTTTATAACTATGAATTTTACTACTGTTATGAATTGTAAATGTAATATAAATGTCTGTATGCAGAATATCTGACATGCGATCCTTGTGAAGGGGCCTTTCGACCTTCAAGGGGTGGCAGCCCACTGCCTTAAACATTCAATAAGGAAGATTCTACAGCCTGTTCTCTGTCCGGTGGTAATTATGCTCCAGTTTGCATTTACAGTGCACCTTGCTTGGAAGAGCTTGAAGTGCGTCTCTATTCTCCTTGGGAAAGCTCTTCACATTTACAGATACACAAAATAAGCTGACCCTTTAGTGAAGACAATAAGCCACCACGCTGGGGAATTATAAATAGGCTCTCCTGAATCAATGCTGCCTGGGTTCTATTTTGTTTCATACTTGTGTTCAGAGTTATGTAGAGCTGAATGGTTCTTATAAAGATAATAGGAATGTGTGGGCATAAACACTACACAAATCTGTGGATGACTAGAATGAGTGTGAAGGGCAGAATCTGCAAATAGCAACTAATACCGACTCTTTCCCAGCCTTAAACTCAAGCCCTTCAGTGAGATTTGCTATAGTTCATGACCATTTCCACCTACCATTCATACCTACAGTCAACCAATGCTTTGCACTGTGTCTAAAGTCCCTGACTACTGAGCTTAAGGGCGCTTCGAAGACTGTACCTGTGAGCTTCTCCCCAGGACAGGAATCAAGCTTCTGCCCTCTTCCAACTCCCTCCATTATCTCAACTTAACCATCAGAATAATTGAAAGACCCAGTCTTTGCAAGGCCCTGTGATGGGTGCTGGTACAAACCACAAGAGAGCAGCTACTCTGCGGTGCCAGAACTGAGTATCAGACACTCCTGCATGCCCTCAGACACCCTGTAGTGAATCAATTTATCAACTATAAAATACTTGCATTTACAGAAATAGTTTCAAATATTAGTGTGTGTGTGTAGGCCAGAATTCAATAATCTCAAGCATTATTCCTTGTTGCTTTGGTTTTGTTTTTGGTAGGATTTTTATTTTTGAGACAGGGTCTCAACTGTGTAACCCTGGAATTTACTCTGTAGACCAGACTGGCCTCAATCTCAGAGATCCACCTGCCTCTGCCTCCCGAGAGCTGGGACTAAAGGTGTGTGCTGTGTCCTGTGTGGTCTGCATTTTCAGCAGGTTCATAGGTGACTGGTACCCACGGTGGGGCTGCAAGGAGTCTGTGTAGAGGTGTGTCTGAGCGGAGGTTGCATATATGTGGAGGTGCAGAATCCCCTGGAAAAGAAAACTGGTTGATCTGCCAAGTATTAAGGAGATAAAAAAATTAATTTGAAAAAAGTCTCCAAATGTGTTAACTAGCAGATTTTGGCAGCCTCTGTGGATAGTTGCATCAGAATGGTGGAGGTAGAAGCCAGATTTGTAGTGGGCAGCCAGGAAATGTAGCTACAAAAGGGACCGGGAAGGCACAGGAAAGGCCGCTGCTCATCTGTAAGCTTCCCAAGTCTGGAGGCTGAAGTCAAGAGAGTGGCAAATAGAAAGGGACAAGATGCCAGGACCAGAAGAATCAGTGACCATGTGAGGGCAGAGAGCTGCAGGCAGCACTCCATTACTGTCCAATCCACTGCTGTCTCACTGCATCCTCAATAAACTATGGGGGGTGGGGCAGCCAGGAACAAGAGTCCTGTCACCAACTGTCCTTTGTGTCCCTTAAGTTCCTAGTGCACTTTGGCTTGTCTCACATAAGTATCTTCTCTACCTTCCAAGTTGTCACAGCTTTCAGCAGGGTTGGGTGGCAGGGTCTTCTTTGCCCTCTGTTGATGGCAGAAAGTATTCCTGACCTTAATAGGAAGCTGCAAATGATAAGTTGATTAAAAACTCAGACTCCCCAACAAAAAGATATATTGGGTCATAAATACCATAAAGAATAAAGGAACAAAAAATGATAAAGGAGCTTGCTATTTTTATAGGCCACTAAGAGACAGTCTTGACAAAATCTGGGCAGAGGTAGAATATGGAAAGGGGACAGACCACAGGCATCTATGTAGGACAAGCTTTCCAGCAAAGGAAACACCAAGCACAAAGCTTTGAAGAAGGGTGTGCCTGGCATATCAAAGGCACAGCAAGGAGGGGGAAAGTAACCAAATCCAAGCTCTGGGCTAGAAGTCACACAAGGAATATGTCAAAAAGCCACAGCTTGGGTGGAGGGCTTTGTAGGTCAGGGCCACTGTCTGGATATAAATGATATCCAAAACCATGAAACCAAAAATCATCTGAAGAATTAAGGCATTTCAATAACGGTCAGAAAGCCCGCCCCCACCCCCCACAAATTGCAAAGATGAAAGTAAACAAAATCCAAACTCATTTACATTTTGTCCTGCCAAATTTGCAAAGTCTTAATAACTGTTGCTGGTAAAAGCCCTTAGAGAAAGCTATTTTTGTTTTGTTTTCTCAGCACAAGGTTTCTCTGTGTAGCCCTGGCTGTCCTGGAACTAGTTCTGTAGACCAGGGTGGCCTTCAAATTCACAGTGATGGTACTGTATGTTGTATTAAAGGTATCAGCCAGGAAAGCCCAGCTTTCAGTTTTATTATTATTATAGTTTGCATTAGACTAGAGGCACATGTGGTTCTCCTCCAGGTCTTTTTTATTTTTTTTAGATTTATTTATTATGTATACAACATTCCTTCCATGTATACTTGCATGCCAGAAGAGGGCACCAGATCTCATTATAGATGGCTGGGAGACACCATGTGGTTGCTGGGAATTGAACTCAGGACCTCTGGAAGAGCAGTCAGTGCTCTTAACCTCTGAGCCATCTCTCCAGCCCCAGCTTTCAGTTTTTAAAGATACATCCTTTTTTAATTTATGTATGTGTTCAGGTGCTTGGGTAGGGCGCTGGAGTTAGAGGCAGTTGCAAGCTGCCTATGCAGGTGCTGGGAATTGAACTCAGGTCCTCTGGCAGAACAGCACATACTCTGAACCAAGCCATCTCTCTTTTTTAACTTCTATTTTTTTCTCCACGTTATGGATGTGTACTTTTGCGCAGGACACTCAGTGGCCAGAAGAGGGCATTGGATCCCCTGGGACTAGACCTACAAATGGTCCTGTGCCACAATGTGAGTGGGTGCTGAGAACTAAACCTGGTCCTCTGTGAGAGCAGCCAGTACTCTTGAGCATTGAGCCATCTCTCCAGTCCCCTTGTTAATCACTTGCCAAAATAACTCAAGCATCAGCAAATCACATTCTTTTACCCAGAGCTGTGAAGAAGTTTATCTTTAAAGATTATGCATATTCATAGCTTGGCCATTCGTGTTTTAGGAAATTATGCTGTACACCAAATGGAAAGAATTTTCTGAATAGGTGTCCTTAAAATAATAGTGCCCCAGGGGCTGGAGAGATGGCTCTGTGGTTAAGAGCACTGACTGCTTTTCCAGAGGATCCCGGTTCAATTCCCAGCACCCACGTGGCAGCACCTGTGTGTAACTCCAAGATCTGAAACTCTCACAGGCAAAACACCAAAGCAAATAAAATTTTAAAAAAGAAAAAAGTAACAGTGCCCCTAATCCAATGGTTCTCAACCTTTGAGGTGCAATGGAGGGTTGCACATCAGTTATTTGTGACTCATAACAATAGTAAAGAAATAATTTTATGGTTGGACTGTACTGAAGGGTTACAGCATTAGGAAGGTTGAGAACCACTGCTAATCACTTCTGCTGGTGGTTCTTTCCTCATTGTCAACTTCATTACCCCTTCTGAATGGAGGTTTCAGATGCCAGGCGGTGGTGGCGCACACCTTTAATCCCAAACACTTGGGAGGCAGAGGCAGGCGGATCTCTGTGAGTTTGAGACCAGCCTGGTCTAAAAAGAGCTAGTTCCAGGACAGGCTCCAAAGCTACAGAGAAACCCTGTCTCGAAAGAAAAACAAAACAAAAAAGCAACAAAGTGAAGACTGCAAGACTTTCTGGAAATCTGGGAAAGAACAAAGCACTGTCTTAGATCTCCAGATTTTCCCACATCACAGAAGGATCAAACAATCCCAAGTATTCATAAGCAAAATGGTAACCAGACTTCAGAAAAAGTGTCTTATAAAGCCTGGCAGAAAATAAGACCAAACACACAGTTTGGCCAAGTCCCCAGTTAGGCCAGGCGGAGGTGGTGCACAGGTAATCCCAACGCTCAGGAGGCAGATCTCTGTAAATTCAAGACCAGCTTGGTCTACAAAGTGAGTTCCAAAACCATCAGGGCTACACAGAAAAACCCTGTCTCAAAAACCCAAAAGTCTCCAATCTCTTTGAGACAGGATTTCTCTATGTGGTAACAGTCCTGGAATTAGCTCTGTAGACCAGGCTAGCCTCGAACTCAGAGATCCACCTGCCTCTGCCTCCCAATGCTGAGATTAAAGGCACACACCACTGTCCAGCCAGTCTGTTATTTTTTTAAAGGCCACTCATACACAGTCTGTTACTTTTTTAAAGGCTGGAATCAAACTGTGTTTAAGTAATTTTGGTGCATACTGGTGTCAAGGCTCCAGATTCTTGCAGTTAACTTATGCATAAAACACAACAGTCCTCACATATCACAAGCTGTCATGAGGATGAAATAGCATACCCTAACGGATTGTCAGATACCTTGGTATTAGCCAGGTAGTAGTGGTGCACGCCTTTAATCCCAGCACTTGGGAAGCAGAGGCAGGCGAATATCTGAGTTTGAGGCCAGCCTGGTCTAAAGAGAGTTCCAGACAGGCTCCAAAACTACAGAAATACCTTGTCTCTAAGGGGGGGGGGAGACCTTGGTACTACTGTCAATAAAAAGGCAGAGGGCTGTAAGTTATTCAGAGGATGGTGGCCTCTGATATGAGGTAGAACAGATGGTCAAGACCCTGCCTTGCCCCAGAGCTTGCCAACCCATGTTGCTTGCAAGCAGGTGGATGGCTACCACCTAGCTGGTGCACTCACCTTACCTTAATAGCAAACACAGCAGCAAAGTCGTCTTATGAGGTCTGGCAAAAAAACAGATCTTTTGTGTTCCCACTACAGGAAATCAAAGCCCTGGTTGAGAGAAACATCTGAGAACTGTGGTTTTTGTTTAGAAACAGGGTGTCATTAAGTATCAGCCCTGACTATATAGCTGCTTGCTTCTGTTACAGGAATTTAGCAGTCACTGTATCCTAGGTAGTTATTAGAATGAACAGCTGTTTTTAGAAGTGCTTTGACCTTGAAGAATCTTTGTAGAAGAGATTTTCCGTAATCTATACAATTGTTTTACTGAAGGAGCATTGCAGTCACCCCACAACTTAGTTCACAAGACATCTCAGGCACACCTGAGACTTGTATTACTGTGTAATGCAAATGATACATAAGGACTAGAGTCAGAGGGGCTCTCCTTCAGAAAGACATGTAAATTATATTAGGGACCCTGACATGAGGAAATATTTTGTAACAATAAATATACCTTTGTATGGCTGTTTGGGCTTCTGTCCATCAGAGGCTGCACCCTCCTAATGTCACAAAGACCTTAAAATTTCATCAAATGCCTTTTCAATTAGCACTACACAGTGCACCCTTACATTTGGCCCCATGCATACCTACTAAGGTATGCAGGTCACACAGCAGCAAGCTGGGAACTATATTTTGAATTATTTTAAATTTGGATGCTGGGAAGCTATTCTGCACTCAAAAGAAAACTAAGTCCACAGCTGACTGGTACTTGAAGAGTCTAGAATAGGAGTATCACCTAAATGGACTCTGGAGAATAAAGCTGAAGACCAAGACACTAAATAGAACCTGAAGAGCACCAAAGAGTGAACCTGGATAGAACCAACAACAAAGAACAAGAAACTGACCAGATCTGGCAAGGGCAAGATTTTGTTCCAAAGATGTAGGCTGGTCACTTCAAATATTTAAAATGGGGTCAAAGACATATATGACTTTGCTACTCATAAGGTGACTGCCATGGCTTTAAATGTGACCATTCAAAATCTATGCTGGACTCACACTACCCACTTACAGTGGGTACAAGAAATGAGGCTTTGGAGGAAGGTTAGGAAAAAGACCAGGGCTCTTCTCAACCAGTGCAAACTGTCCAGGCCATACTTTCACCCCTCTCCTGGCATAAGTTTCGTTTGCCCCTTTGGAGGATACAGCTATAAGACACCATCTTCACCATCAGGGAACCATACCTGATCTGAACCCTGATGCACCTTGTCATCTCTTGGCTTCAAGATGGTCTTGAAGACCCTCCTGCCTCAGCCTCCAGTGCAAGGATTAGCATTGCACAGCCACGCCAGACTAATTCACTATTTTTCTATGCCTTAGTCTGCCCCCCTCCACCAGCCCGGTGATTAATCTGAATAGGAAAGACACAGTGAACCAACATTTTCTTTCAGGGAGAAGACACCACACTTCAACTTAAGAAAAATCCTTTACAGTCCAGGTCTTTTATTTCTTTTTGTACATCAGGCCATGAATTCATATGGAATGGGCTCCAGCAGCTCAGGCTCCTTCCCGTTAGTCCTCACAAAGTGTGCTTCTCTGGGTGGAGCAGGCTGGTAAAGAAAGAAAAGGATTATGGGAAATTTTAAAGTGCTCTTTGGAATCAATTCTTGC